>VZRE01010628.1:9233-112567 GCA_013396775.1 Cephalopterus ornatus
GCTCAGTTTATTCCTCCTGATGGAACAGTTCTCTCACAGCTTTGATTGAAGAAATACTTCCACATTTTTATTTGATTTGGTCAATCTCCTGTTTTCAGTTGGATTTTGGACAAATTTTTTGGAAGTTTATTCAGGCTAAATGCAGATCTTTCACCATGTGAAAGTCCCACCTGGACAAAGGAAAGTTCCTGGCCTGGGAACAGTCCCTCCGTACAGAAACAGCTGTGTCTGAGGACAATACAGACTGGCAATTACCTAAATGATGACATTTATGTCCTCTCCCATTCAGAGTTACAGCAGATGGCCAAGGAAACGTGGGACATTCCTTCCCACCCAAAGCCAGGAACCACGAGCAGGGGGATGAACACCCAGGGAGAAGATTCCCTCAGCCAGGAGCCTGATCCAGGATCCAAGAGGAGGAAGGAAGAAGGGATAACAGTGACCCCACCTGTCCTGGATCCTCCTGCCTGGATCCTCCATCCTGCCCTGGCTCCTCCTCCAGCCGCAGGAGGTGGATTGGCCTTGGGATGGCACCGCTGGGGCTCCGATGTCCCGGTAAATCTGAGCCCTGAGGCCCATCTTGTCATTTACCTCCCCACTGCTCCCTGGTTATATAGGATTTTTTGATTGGGAGGTATAAAATTCCATCTCCTGGGGCTGTCAGGTGTTTTGCACCCTTGAGGAATTCCATATAAAATCGGGAATGACCCTGCTGTGCTGTCGCACCACCCCCGGCAACACCCTCGATGAGTTCAGGAGAGAGCCCGGCCAGAACAGCCCTGTTTGCTCAGGTGGAACACTTACTGTCTGCACAGCTCAGACTGAGCGTGAAAATCCCTCAGAGGAGGAGAACAGAACAATTTAACGCTGGGATTTCTTGGCACTGGTGGAGAACTGGCTCGTGGTGTTCCCGGGAGCTGCTCAGGCCACGGGGCTGCCCATGAGCCGTTCCTGCCGCAGGGCCACCAGCCTCTGGAACCACTTCTCCTCAGCCTCTGCCTTCTCAATGAACAGCTGGGGACAGGGGAGAGAAGGGAAAGTTGGCTCAAGTCAGGAACTCCCTGTCTTTAAGAACCTGCTGGAATATCTGGGGACTATTTCAGTGCCCAGGGGAAAAGCTCAGCTGAGTTCAGGGGTTCAACACAAAGGTGAGGTCAAAGGGCAGGAGACTTGTCACAGAATCACAGAATGGGTTGGCTTGGAAGAGACATTAATAACTGGAAAGCAAAGACTCCAATTTCCAATTTCAGAAGGGACATTAAAGACCATGATAACTGGAAAGCAAAGACTCCAGTTTCAGTCTCCTGAAGTTAATCCTGCTCCCTGTTACCTGGGTTCATTATACAGAACTCAACAGTCATTTATTTACTGCAGGTCATTTTTAACTTGCTAACTCTTAAAAAACCTCTATGCAAATCCTTTTACTTCCAATTAAAGTGCTCACAAAGGAACTTGCTTAAGTTTAGCCACATGATTTAAAATGACCTTAAATTCGTTCTGCAAAGTCTTACAAGGTGACAAAATGGGCAAGTTCAGTCTTCCACCAACAATGTGCCCTGAATTCTTATTGAACAGGATCTTGAATTCCCCTGTGTTATAAAAGTTACATTTTGTTATAAAATTCATTGATAACTCTACAGCTACGCCACTGATGAACTTATTTTGTAATTGCTCTGATGGCTGACGAAGGAGTGAGAGCCTCTTTGTCCCAGTGTTTTCAGAGCATGGATTATCTGATGGTTTTTGGGCCGTGTGACCCTGCTCTCCTTCAGCTACAGATAAATTTGGGATAAAGAGGAGCACACTTACATTGGGATGTGCTAAGGAATTGTCATCCTGGTATTTGATGGCAGTGGGAATGCTGGCAGGGGGAGGCTCCTTCTCAGGAGCCGCTGCCTCGGCGGTTCCCGCTCCGACAGTCACAGGTTCGTGCTGGAGCTCAGGAGGTTCTGTCACCTAAAAACAAACAAACTCATAAATAAAATTGAAGTATTTTATCCTCAAATTCCCCAGCGTGGCAGGATCTGAACTGAGGATTCAGTTGTCTTCCCGTTGTACATCTGCCCACAAAAGGATCCTCATGGAAACACTCCTCCGTGAGCTGGGTGGAACACGGTGGACGTGGACAAAGGTCCAGGATAAGCACATGGAGTGCAAAAGAAGGTATTGCCCAAGGCAAGGAGAGAGCCTGAAGAACAGGAATGAGGGGTTCTTGGGTCACTGTCTGAAGAAGCTGCATCAACTTCTCGGAGGTTTCTGGAATGGCAAGAAAATGAACGTTCCTGGGGAAACCAGCAGTGATAATTCCAAACACCTCCCTGCCAGGTGGGAAAACTGAACAAAGCCTTGCCTTGCACACTTCCAAAGACAACAGCATCTGAGTTCTCTAGAAGATTGGGTGGCCAAAATCCTGCTAAAATTGTCTAATCTGGGAAAGCTGAAAACCAAGCTGGTTTTTTGCAGGGAGTAATTGTGGTCTTGAAGTCTGGCTCCAGTTAAGAAGAATTAAAGATATTTCCCCCTTTAATTACAGTGTAAATGTCTGATTCCTCTGGGATTTTAATTCTTCTGCTTTACTTCAGAAATAGTCTTCAAACCTTTCTGTTTCATGAAATCCTTACACATTTAAATGTGCTCTCTGAACCCACCCCAGACATCGGAGAGTGGCCAGTGGGGTTTAAGGTTGTCAACATCGATGCCCTTTCAGCTTCCTTCACGGCACAGCTTCCTGCTGGCTCTGAGAGGGTTGTGGAGCAGGAAAGGAACCTGGGAATATTGAAAAGGTACCTTTTTGACTTCTTTGCTCGAGCGGAAGGTCTGCGGGACGAAGGCGTCGCTCTCGATCGCTTCGATCTCCTTGACTCGCTTCACTTGGTCCACGAGGGTGGCCTGGTCTGCAAGGGCAGGGGGGGTGTCAGGGGGCTTCAGTGCAATCCTGGCATCAAACCCTGTCCAAGAGGTTCCCTAAAGATATTTTGGAACATACCAGGAAAATGCCAATGTGTGATGCAGCCTAAAATCCCCTGTTACAGGGAAAAACTCCCCGAGGAGAAAGAACAACAGGGGACGGTGTTGGCCATTACTGCTCAGCCTCTGAGATCATTCCAGGTGCTGAGAGGGATTTGCCAGGGATGTCCTTGTGGGATAACTGGAGAAGAGAAGGCTCCAGGGAGACCTGAGAGCCCCTTCCAGGGCCTAAAGGGGCTCCAGGAGAGCTGGAGAGGGACTGGGGACAAGGGCTGGAGGGACAGGACACAGGGAATGGCTTCCCACTGCCAGAGGGTGGGGAGAGATGGGATATTGGGAAGGAATTCCTGGCTGGGAGGGTGTGAGGCCCTGGCACAGGTTGCCCAGAGAAGCTGTGGCTGCCCCTGGATCCCTGGAAGTGTCCAAGGCCAGGCTGGACAGGGCTTGGAGAAACCTGGGCTAGTAGAAGGTGTCCCTGCCCATGGCAGGGGTGGTCTGAGTGGGCTTTAAGGTCCCTCCAACCCAAACCATTCCAGGATTCCAAGATGCCAAGAGCTGCACTGCAGCAAAGCCCAGAAGTACAATTTAATCCTGGGGTTTTTTTGAATTTAGAAGGAATTAAGCTTGTGTTTAAAAGTTGCCTGGCTGCTGAAAACTTCTCCTTTAAAACACATTCCTAAGGATTTTTTTTGGCGTAAACCAAATATGCCAATGCCCTGCTGGGGAGAGGGAGTCATAATCCATGGAGTTTTGGTCTGAGGGGAAATAAAGGGACCCTGATTAAAGACAGGGATCAGAAAGACAGGGAAAGGAGATTTAAAATCAGCTGCTGAGCTCTGATTTCACAAAATCCCAGCCGGTTCCAGGATCTCACATGGATCCTACACAAACTGATGGGAATGACAGATTAGGGGGCAAAAATCCCTGAATGCTCCCGATGACATCAGGGACATTAAGGGGGTAAATGGAGTGAGGAAGCACAGCCCATTAGTGCAGGACTTGTTTGACAAACACATTATGGGCAGATAAAACGACTTCCAGATGTTGTTTGTCAGATGTCAGTAGGAAGGAGATGTATTTCATAGGAAAATCAAAAATAATGGAGTCAGAAAGCTAAGAGGCCTCAGACAAAAAAAAATCAATACTAACTCACTGCATGGAGTCTTTTCACCCTGTTAGAGGGAAAAAAAAGGAATTAAATCTTGGATTAGGGCTTGTTGGGGCAATTTTTTATCAAAAGGTGGACAATTTCCATCCCTGTCACCAGCTCCTTCCCAGAGCTCCACGGCTGAGGGGACCTTCCCCAGTTCTCCCAGTCACAGGTCTAACTGGGAACTCCGTCCTTCAAAGATCATTCAGTATTTTGCACTTCCGTATTTATATCTATTTATATCTTCCTATATATAGAAATAAACACATCTTTTATAGCTGCTAATTTCATATTGAATTAGTTTGTATGAGCAAGAACATGAAATGCCACTTTAAAACAAGAAATGTGTATGAATTCTTTAGCTGCTACCCAAATACATCACACACACAATAATTAAAGACAGCAGAGAATCAGATAAAAGAAAAAGAATCAGAGAATTCCACGATTCTATAAATCACATAAAAGAAAAAGTAACTTCCCTGCAAGCTCTGCCTAAAATATTCCCATTTCTTCCTGATTTTTAAAGACAGAATTAAGCCCACTAAGAGTTTTAAAAGCATTAAATGACAAATAATATCTTGTGAATTAGCCATTAAATAAAAATATCCTTTAAATATTTCTTGGGAAATCTTTAGGTGTAAATTATGGATTCATTGCTCACCCCAAATCCTGACCACGAACATGAACCTAAAGAGTTTTCTTTCAAGCAGGTTTAACTCCAGAATCAAAGCAACAACATATTAAACCTCAAACAACCCTCAGAATCTGTTTCTTCCTATTTCACTAATTAGATTTAAGGGGTTAATTTAACTGAGCAAATTAAAATATAACCCATTTTGGGTAAAATGCTTTGAAAGACAGAAAAAAAGTTGCTGCTTTTTTCCTGCTCTTCTGTTTATGAGTTTGAAGGAAACACCAACAGATCCCAGACTAAACAAACCACTGAAGAAGAAAATGTTTTCCCTTTGATCCCGTTTTATTTGGGAATATTGGAAGTGTATTTTTACACAACTGCCTTATAGAACTGTCTGTTTGCCAACAGAACTGTTCCCACACCCCCCCGGGTTTTTAATTGATCCCAGTTTTACTTGAGCTGCACGAACTGACACATCTCAAGGAAAATCTGAGTTTTCCCTGGACAATTCGCAGTGGAAGAGGCAAACCCATCAGGAATCTCCCTGAAAAAAACACTCCCTGGCTGTGGGAGGTGCTGGATTCTGCAGGGCACTGCGCTGGGATGTTTGGATCAAACACCAGGGAAGCACTGGGGCAGGAGGGAAGATCCAGCAGGACGGTGGGATTCCATGTGGTTGTCTCATCCCTGGACTTTACCAAACTTGGAGTGCTGGTTTTCAGGGAATTTTTTCCCCCCTCCAATCTTTTCTCAGAGCAGGAGACAACCAGTGCTGGCTCACGGGGGTTGTCCCGACCTGTAGCCACAGGAATTTGGGAGTCCCCTTTCCCAGTCGGTGTCCAAGGGGTGACTGGAGCCTCAGAGGCCACCCCAGAGGTGAGAATTCCAGCGCCAGTGGGAACAAAATCAGGAGCAAATCAGCCCAGGAATGTCCTGCTCCTGCAAGCTTTTAACACAACATTCCCCCGTGCCCCCAAATCCCTTCTCCTCCTGCCCCTCCAAGTCGGTGATCCCCCGGGAGCCTCCCGGGATCTCATCCAGCCCATCCCGTTTCCCAGCTGCCGTTAGAGGGAGGCACCTCCACGCTCAACGCTGCCTCTGCCGAGCCTTTGGATCCAGGGATGGGGAGCCTGAGGATGCTCCAAGCTCAGCATCCCTGCCGGGACCCCATCCCGGCGCATCCCGGATTCGGGAATAGCTCCGAGCCCACCTCTTCCCTCCCTCAGAGCCTCGGTGCTGCCGCCGCTTCCCCATCCCGATCCCGACACGTGGGAGCACTATTTCCAGGGAAAGCACTCTTCCCAGCCACAGTCCCAGAAGCCATAAACACCCTCCAGAAGGAGCCACCGTGGGCAGGGAAAGCTTCACCCCTTATTTGTGTTCCCCCAAATTCATTGGAAGTGCTTTAGAAACACAATTACAGCGTGCTGAAGGAGCAGGTTGTGAGGACTCCAGGACTCACTCCCCACAGCGAGGGCACAGGATTTACAGTTCAGCTGGAAAAATACAAATTAACAGGGAAAAGTTTGCCCAGGCTTGTTTTAAAACCCTGTCAAAGTGCGTTTTTTATATCCTGTTAATTTTAATCATCTTTAAAATATATTAAAATAGCATCTTGTGAGTACTTAGTACTTACAAGAGAGGTACTACAGAGAGTAGTAGAATACTGTAAATTTGCTATTTTATTACATTATAGTGGTAATAACCTCATTTTCAAGGATTTTAAAACAGGTCTGGACACTAATGGCTTTTCCTTGAAAAAATGGAAGTACTGGGTATAAAATCCAGCAGAAAACAGGATGGGAAAGTTCAGCAACTGAGCTCGGAATTTATATTTGATTTTAATTAAGAACTATTAATTTCAGAACATTAAATTTCTGCTGCAGCCTTGCACCACCTTCCCCACTGTGCTTTCCCACCTGTGCTCCTACATCCACATTTTGAGGGTTTTTTTGGGATATTTCTGCAAACATTCTGGTAGGGAGCCACACTCAGCCAATGCAGTGGTGGGAAACGGCTCCAAATCGCTGGATATTTCCCATTCCTCAGCCCAGGGAGGGAATTGTGCAGGGCTGGGATGTGGCCGCCCCACATTTGTCACCGGGGCCGACACCGGAGCTCCCGGCTCCGCGTTTTTCTGGGACACAAAGGCAGGATCTGTAACTCGATGCTCAATTTACCCTTGTTTCGTAGGAGATTTTTCCCCGCTAATTGATAGAAATTAAGCCATTAATCAAGGCCCCAGCCATCATTCAACCCGGGGAAGATGAATCCAAACTTTCATCATAACCACCTTCCCCATTTTAGTGTTCATTAGCATTAATTTTTAATGCAATTATGCTCTTCTTTTACGCTGAGCTCATAAATTACGGCTCTTTTGTTGCTCGCTGGCCTTGTAAAATCCAAGGTAATGCTTTGTGCTCTGATCTTAAAGGCAATTACTGGCTGCCTCTATCTCTTCCATCTCCCCATCCCAAATAACCTCTGTATCGTAGGTACGAACTCGCCAGGGCAGACCTGACACGGACGTGTCCCGTGGAACAATCTGTCTCCGTGAAACCCACACCCGGATCTGTTTTACACAGGCAGGGAAAGGATTCCTGCTCTGGGGCACACCCCGCTGCATCCAGGCATCCCACGGCACAGAAGCCACAGGAGAATGGGACGGTACGTCGGATACAGGGCATAAAACGGGCGTACTGCAGTGGAAATCAGCTGCTTGGGTGAGCACACTGAGGCCCCGCAGGACGGCAGGGCTGGAACTTGGAGGCTCTCCAGCTTTTCCATGGATCACTTTGTGTTTACACTTCAAAAAGTGCTGCTGGCACGTGCCCAGTGCTTATTTTTCCCCCTGTTGCCTGTTACAGCGTGTGGTGACACCCACAGAGCCCTTCCACGGGATCCTGTGTTCCGGGCATCCCACGCTGGCACCCGGGGTCAGGAACTTCCAGGCTTTTATTCCCAGTCCATAAATCGATCCTCAGGAGCACCTCAGGGGAAAAGCACAGCAGCTACAACCACCTCTGGCTGCCCTCAAACACTGTTTGAGGGACTCCAGGGAAAACGAAACGGAGAGCAGGAAAATGGTGGTTGGTTTTCATCATTTTTCTGCTTATTTTTTCCTGGGCTGGGCCTTTACTGGGATATGAAATAACACCACTCACACCTGTCTAGCACCAAGAAAACATGATACATCCTTAAATTCCCATTTATCTAGGCCTCAGCCAGCATAAATAAGGCAATTCCCAGTTAAGTCTCATTCTCATCCCGTGGATTCACTCCCTGCTCTTGGAAAAAAACACCTCTGCACATCTCCGTGTGATGTTGGCACGACCACCCAGAGCCACAGAAAACCATTTTTTAACAGAAAATAAAACACTCCACACCAGGAATTGTGGTTTAAGCAAATGGATCTGGATTTCTGTCAAACCCCACCGAAGGCACAGCCTCCTCTCAGCTCCCTAAATCATCCCTTTTTGCGGAGAACACGGATGGGGCTCCACACAGGGTTCTTCCCAAGGTGGGTGTCCCATCCCTGGAAGTGTCCAAGGCCAGGTTGGATGGGGCTTGGAGCAACCTGGGCTAGTGGAAGGTGTCCCTGCCCATGGCAGGGGGTGGCACTGGATGGGCTTTGAGGTCCCTTCCAACCCAAACCAGTTTGGGATTCCATGACAATTTTTTCTCCTTTACAACCAAACTGGAAAACTTCCCTTCCATTTCCTTTGGGCAAATCCAACCCAGTCCTTTCAGCTGTTGTCCACAACCAGTATTTCCTAAACCTCTGCCAACTCCTCGTGCTGCACCTTTGCTGCTTTTTAAGAGGCTCAGGAGACAACTGAAAATCAGATTTTTTTTACTTTCCAAGAGGTGACTCCCTCCTTTCACTGCCCATTCCATACATCCCTGCTTATTTTCTCCATACATCCCTGCTTATTTTCTCCATACATCCCTGCTTATTTTCCCTTTAGAAACAGCTTTTCAATAAGCACCTATAAATTTTTGTTTAAAATGATTGCAGTCAGATAACTAATTACCTGATGGCTTCACAATCCCATTACCTGACCTATCCTTTAGCACAAATAAATGCCACGAGACAACAGTAAAACACACAACACTAATGAAGTACAGAAGCCATCTCTGTTCCTCATCTGTCTGAAATGCTGAAGACAATTTCAAGACTTTTAATTTGTAAAAAAAATCATAAATTTCCCTCTCGGAGAGACCATAAATTTGTCTGTTTCACTTGTAGAATAGTAAACCTTTGATTAGACCTGTTGTAATTCCTAAAATAAAATGACTCAAATACCAGCTTAAAAGATATTTTTGTATTTATCAAAGATTCATGGGATGGTTGGGGTTGGAAGAGACCTTAAAGCCCATCCAGTTCCACGCCCTGCCATGGGCAGGGACACCTTCCTCTATCCCAGGTTGCTCCAGCCTGCCCTTGGACACTTCCAGGGATCCAGGGGCAGCCACAGCTTCTCTGGGCAACCTGTGCCAGGGCCTCCCCACCCTCCCAGCCAGGAATTCCTGCCCAATATCCCATCTCTCCCTGCCCTCTGGCAGTGGGAAGCCATTCCCTGTGTCCTGTCCCTCCATCCCTTGTCCCCAGTCCCTCTCCAGCTCTCCTGGAACCCCTTTAGGCCCTGGAAGGGGCTCTCAGGTCTCCCTGGAGCCTTCTCTTCTCCAGGTGAAAATTCCCAGCTCTCCCAGCCTGGCTCCAGCCCTTGGAGCAGCACCAGGACACCAGGATTTGGGCTCACCTGCAGGGTCTGGAATACAGAGGGGCAGGAGATGATGGGCAGGACAAAGCAGGTTAAAATTCAAGGAACACATTTAAAAGTGATTATTAATTACAGCAGCTTTAATAAAAAGCCTGGAATTGATTCCTCCCACAGCCATTATCCATGGGGGGCTATCGATCCCTCTCCTGATTCCCTTTCCCTCACTGTGCCCAGGAGGAACGTGGGCACAGGGAGTGGCCAGCAGAGATGCCACATTCCCTCCTTGCCATGTCATCCTTCCCAGTTTTCATCAGCACTATTTGGATGCTCTTCCCAACATGCCCCACTCGGCCACTGCACCAAAACTTCCCGGTTTTACCTCATCCTTGATTTGTTCCTGCTTGTTTTGAATTCCAAGACGTCGGCATAAAGCTTAAACGGAGACAAAAGAGGACCCCAGGGTGTGCCAGAAGCTGGGACAGCCCCCGGGGAGCTGCAGCTCAACGCCAGGGGTCTGTGGCACATCAGAGGGACCCCAGGGTGGGGCCAAGCCTGCCACTGCCCTGGCAAACCCAGAAATATCTGGAATCACAGCTTTGGTAAGACACAAAAAGCTAATTCACACATTCATCCTAAATATGTTACGGGTATTAAATGATTTGGGGACTTAACAGGCTGAGTTCAGGTCTTCGCCACCACAATGAACTTCCATAAAATTTACTGAGATAACTGATGACCTAAGGCAGGAACTAATGAACTTAAGGGCCTCCCAATATATTCCTGGATTGTTGAGTAAAGCACTTTAACTTATTAGTGCTGCCTGACCTCATCCCATCAAATCTTCTCGTGGCACAGTCAACCTGTGGTTTTAATATCAATTACACCAAGGGAAGAGTCTTTTAACTCTCACTAAAGGAAGAGGGAAGGGAAAGAGGTGCTTTGGGGTCGTCCTGTGCAGGGCCAGGAGTTGGACTCCATGATCCCTGTGGGTCCCTTCCAACTCTGGATGTTCTGTGGTGCCCATGGATAAAGAGCTGCTTTGATTCTCCATGTTAGAAACTTTTGGCCAACAGGCTAAAGATGAGTATTAAAAAATAGAGTTTATCACCTGGGATCATTTCAGAGTTTATAATGACGGGATTTTCTAAAAGTTGAGTCCTCCAGGTTTTCTTGTATGTTCTTGTATGTTCTAACTTTGACCCCCCATGACTCAAAACCTCAGAATCACGGAATGGTTTGGGTTGGAAGGACCTTAAAGCCCATCCAGACCACCCCTGCCATGAGCAGAGACACCTTCCACTACCCCAGGCTGCTCCAACCTGGCCTTGGAGACTTCCAGGGATCCAGGGGCAGCCACAGCTTCTCTGGGCAACCTGTGCCAGGGCCTGACCAGCCTTTCTTTTTAAAACATTTTAAATAAATTTACATATCTGATATGAAACAACAGGAGAAAAGATCCTTTAAAACCACCTGCTAAATTACGTGCATTTAATTAAATCCATAAAATGTATTGTTTTAAAAGTCCATTTAAGCTACAGCAACATGTTCTCTCGCAGAAAGAAAAACTCCTGCTCTGAGTTGAATCCTGTTAATCCACGTGTTCCAACACGGCATTCCCTGCAGGAATACAAACCCATCTTATGCCCCATCCCTGGGAGTGTCCAAAGCCAGGTTGGAGCAACCTGGGCTAGTGGAAGGTGTCCCCGCCCATGGCAGGGGTGGAATGGGATGGGTTTTAAGGTCCTTCCAGCCCAGTCTGGAATTCTGGGATTCTTCAGACCTGAAGAGTTTACGTTTGCTAAAGAAAAGCCCCCGCAGCAGCACGTTTAGCTCAGTAAAATCTGGGGATAACCCCACCAGGGCTGGGGTTTATCCCCCGGCTGAGGGCCAGCTGTGTCCCAGCGCCGCGATGCCGCTCTCCGGTGCGTCCCCTCCCTCCCTGCCCACGTGGCTCCACTGCCAAGCCCATTCCAAATGCTATTTTCCAAGCATGTGCCACGCGACTTGTTCATATAAATGGAACAAATTAAACTGTCTCCACACATATCCCCTCGCATTTGTAGCCCTGATTTCTCTCCCCAGCACGTGGCCCAGACACCGTATTATCTCCGAGCAGGGGCTGACCTCGGGATATTGGATCGTGCCACAGCTCCCCGGGACCGAACCGCCAGGAAACACTTAATGACCCTCCCCACCACCGCCTTTACAGGCAAAAATCAGCTTCAAATTGGCCCTGATGAAAAATCAATAACCCAGTAATTGCTTGGCTTATCGTTGGGCGGGGGGGACAAACTGGGAAGCGGCGCTCGGCGTCGATTCCAGGGAAACACGCGGACTTTCGGGATCACTAAGCCCGAAAAGGGAAAGGTCTCCGAGTGATAATTAAATCTCCTCATGCTGATTTGCTGCCAAATTTATTTCCCCAGAGTCTATCAAAATGTTGCAGTGCCTACAGGGGAGGCAGAACTAATCAATTCAACCCTGGGCCGGCACGCGCCGGGAACGGGGAATGCAAATTCCAGGGTAAAAGGCACTGGGATAACACCCCCCCACCCTGGCACAGCACCACCCTCCCAGAGACACATCTAGGGCCTGACTGCCAAAAACCCCCATTTAGCCCTGCTTGTTTTCTGGGAAAACTCCTTCTCCTTGTTTTCTGGTGCATCCCTGGCTCCTCCTCCCCACGTGGCACTGGGAATGTGCCACTGACAGCTTAAATTAATATTTAAAGCTATTATTATTCATGGGAGAGAAAAATGAGCCCAAAATCTCTCCCTAATGTTGGCCAAAACTGGAATTTTGACTAAAACTGGAATTTGAAATCCAAACAGGACACAAACCTACCCACAACTGGAATTTTACATCCACATGGGACACAAACCTACCTACAACTGGAATTTTAAATCCATATGGGACATAAACCCACCTACAACTGGAATTTTAAATCCAAACAGGACACAAACCCACCTACAACTGGAATTTTAAATCCAGATGGGACTCACTTTGGATTTTTCCATCCTGGCTCATGGTGGGTTTTATTTCCATTTCTCCATCACCCAATTCAGCCACTTGGAATTTGTCTGGAGTTAAAATCGAGTTTGGTGGGTAAATCCCCTTTAGATTCTGATTTTTTTCTGGGCACTCCCAACCCAAGGCACCAAAACCCAAGTGGGACAATCCAACCCTCCTACAAAAGTCGCTTTTTTGGTTAATAGACCTAATTTCATGCAGTAAATTACCATAACCCCAATGGAAGTGCAAATGTAATCAAACTGAAAAATTCAAATGAGGCTGAGGGAGCCTTTTTCTTCCTTGCTTTGCTTTTTTTTGTCCCTAAAAAAAAAAAAAAGAAGGAAAATAAATCAGCACTTTGCTGCGTGTCCTTCGAGCGGCTGGAGGGGCGACGGTAATTAAAACATTTAAAGCAGCACAAGCCCCCAGTCTCTAATCTGGGCTGGGGTCAGCTGGCTGCAGATTCTAATTTGTCCTCAATTTTTTATTCATGCCAGGGAAATGCTGCCTATTTAACAGGAAACCAGCGGGAAGGGGCAGAGCTGGGCTGGGAGGTCAAATAATTTGATTTCCGAGCAGATTACAGGGAACATCGCCCATCTAATCTCAGCCCTGATTTGGCAATAAAGGGACAATAAAAGGAATGTTAAGACACCGTCGCCACGGGGTGAGGGAGAAACCCACTTTTTATGGGTTGGGGAAGGATTGTTTCGTTTGCTCAATTATTTTTTCTTGCAGCTCCTCAGTAAAGGTTGAAGAGGAATCACAGGAACTCGCTGCCCACACAGGCTGGAAGTTCCTTTTGGAGAGTTGTATTTAAGCGAATAAAATGAGGAATTTTAAGGGAAATAAAATTTTTTTTTTTAAAATCATAATTTAGAATTTTAAAAAATATTTTATTTTATTTCATTTCATTTCATTCTACTTTATTTTATTGACTGGACGTGGCACTCAGTGCTCTGGTCTGGTTGACAAGGTGAGGACTGATCAAAAGTTGGACTTGATGATCTCAGAGCTCTTTTCCAACCAAAATGATTGGGATTTTTTTTTTTTTCTTAAATGACCTTTGAAAACGGTTTACAACAATTTATTGATGACCCTGTGGATATTTCAGGCCAACACTGCTGCTTGAAGATGCACAGACAGAACGAGGTGCATCAGGTGAAAACACCTGGCCACTCTGTCACTGGACATTCCTTCCTTATTATTTCCTTATTTATTGGCATTATTCCAACCAGAAGGCCTTGCGGGAGTAGGCAGGGAATCCCAATGGACAATTATGCCCTTAATGAAATAGCTGAATTAATTAAAAAAGTCAAAGGTGGGTGACAAGGTGGGGATCAGTCCCAGGTTGGACTCGATGGTCTTGGAGGCTTTTCCAACCTCAGTGATTCTGTGGTTCAAAGGGGGTTCAAACCCACCCACAGATGTTGTGTGAGCAAGGAAGAACCAAGAAAAAAGGCAAAAATCTCTTTTTTTCAAGCAGAAGTTGTCACTGGGGCTCAGCATGGCCGGGATGGGGAAGGGAACACACGGGAAAAATGTCCTGTTTGCAAATCCACATGGGACATAAACCTGCCCACAACTGGAATTTTAAATCCATACGGGACATAAACTTCCCTAAAACTACAGTTTCCCAGTGTGCAATTTCCCTGGATGTCTTGCATGGGCTCGGGATGCTTAAACACTTCATGCACAACTTAATTAGACCTCTGATTTTCCAGTGAAAATGAACCATTTTGCTCCTAATTGGGAACTAATTCCTCAGCAAACTGATGGATTTGAGCAACGAAGCTTCTCTTCAGGAAACATTTTCTATTCATTTTAGAACACTCACAACTCCTTCAAAGCCACCACAGGACAGTTTTTATGGGGCTTATTAATAAACTGAAAAGAATTCCTCCAGTTTCCCTGCAAATTCCCATTGTTCCCAAGTCACAAACCGCCCCTTTTTACTTCCCTCTGCCTCTCCATACTCCCACTTCCCTCCTCCTGTTGGCAGAGCAATTACTACCACATGTGTCACTCACAGTGGGATGGAAGGGAAAAAACCACGTTCTTCTCAGAATATTCCCTTCAAATTCATGCCGTGGGGACCCAAGCACCTCATCCCCACAGCCGGAGCCTGGCTCCAGGATTCCTGCAGGTGGAGGCTTCTCCATGGGCCCAGCATAGCTGGATGACTCCAAAAACCAGGAATTACAGTGAGGAGGGAGCACAGCTGGTTGGTTTGGTCCCTTTTCCAGCCACAATTCCAAGTGCCCCTTCCCCTTCCTTCCCAAGGCATGTCTGGGATATCCCACTTTTCCACTTGCCGTCAGTATCCCAAGTACCTTCTCCAAGTAGGATCAACTTTGAGCACCAATTAATCCCTCTCAGCATCCCCCAGTCCCAAAGTCAAACTCCTGAATGATCAGAACATTCTGATTTGGAATTAAATTCACGGAAGCCGTGGATTCATACAGGGAATTTTCCTGAGTTAACTCTTGTAAGTAAATCATGGAATCACAGGATGGTTTTGGGTTGGAAGGACCTTAAAGCCCATCCAGTCCCACCCCTGCTGTGGGCAGGGACACCTTCCACTAGCCCAGGTTGCTCCAAGCCCCATCCAACATGGCCTTGGACACTTCCAGGGATCCAGGGGCAGCCACAGCTTCTCTGGGCAACCTGTACCAGGGCCTCCCCACTCTCACAGCCAGGAATTCCTTCCCAATATCCCACCTAACCCTGCCTCCTGGCAGCAGGAAGCCATTCCCTGTGTCCTGTCACTCTGAAGTCCTTCTCCAGCTCTCCTGGAGCCCCTTTAGGCCCTGGAAGGGGCAAGGAGCAGAGGACAGGGAGTATCAGGAACATTCACACGGACATTGTAAACACAGCCAGGAAGGGAAGGGAAGACCTTCCCTGTACGTTGAAGTCAAACAGAAACTCGTGGAAGTCACACTGAAACAATTCATTTCAATCTGAACAACTGGGATATTTTCTCTTGGCTCCCTCCCCTTGCTGGAAACGTCTCTTCCCATCACTCCCTGACACACAAACAAAATCCCTTTGGTTTAGTTATCCCACCTGCTGCATTCCAAAGGGAACAGCTCTGATCCCACCAGCTTTGAGGGCACCAAATTTCATGGAGAAACACGTGAGCTCATGTCGTGACATCACACAGACTAAACACACAAATTAACTGTCAGCTGTAGGGAAATCCCACCTATCCCACTTGGAGATCCACTCCCACTGGAGCTTGGACCCTTAAAAACAATCAGCTCTGACCTACTGGGCTTTAGTTTGTTACTGAACCACAGAAGAATTCCTTACCTTCTTCCTTTCTCCTCTTGGCTTCTTCTTCACTTCTCTCCTTAGCCTTCAGCGCTTCGTCTGCTTTAGCTAAAAAGAAAAGAAAACCAACGTAAATGTTACAATTGGTTAATTTATCTTACAAAATCACAGAATCCCAGAGTGGTTTGGGTTGGAAGGACCTCAAAAGCTCATCCAGTGCCACCCCCTGCCACAGGCAGGGACACCTCCCACTAGCCCAGGGTGCTGCTCCAAGCCCTGTCCAGCCTGACCTCGGACACTTCCAGGGATGGGCTGCCCCACAGTCTGTTGCCAAACAACATTTCCTGGGGTTTAAACCCAATTTCAGATTCCTTTTTGGGGGTCCCCCAAGGAAATCCAAGTGCACAAGAGAGCAAGGACTTTGTCCTCCACGCATTGATTTGCAGATTTTACTGCAGGTAAGAAGCAGCATAAATGGGACTGCGGAGGGTAATACCTGGTCAATACTGGGGCAATAATGGTTGCAAACCGATTAAATTCAAATCCCAGCTTTCGTTTTTGTTCAGTAAAACTTTTAAGAGGCTTTTGAGAGGGTTTTTTTTTCGCTTCAGACACAGACCTGCCCTCCCCAGTTCCCCCCAAAGTGAACGATAACGACGCGAACACGGAGCGTTTATGGAGTGGCAGCTTTGCTGCCATAGTGAGTAATCCAGGAGACCTACTCCGGGGATAAACCAGAAAGCAAACAATATTTTCAGGGATGCAGAGCTGCATTCAGAAGAGGAGCCAAACCCCTCTTGCTCAGGACTTTATTAGGCAGAACACAATTTTCCCTTCACTCCAAATCACAGCAGTGCTCCTTTACTCGTGTTACAACAATATTCCTTAAAAAGAATCTTTTTCCCTCTAGAAACCTCTTCCCTTATTACTTAATTATCTACTAGTTGCTCAACTGCAGGGGTTTTCAAACACTTTACTACAGATGTTAAAGAAGATTAAAAATATACAGCACAGTAACAAGGGACTATCAATATACTCTGTAAATTAATTAAATTTCTGTTCTAGCACATCATTTATTCCAAAGCATTAATGTCTCAAAGGAGCCATTCTCTTTTATTGCCATCTCACTGCCTGATGAGTGAACTAAGTGAGAATAAGGCTCTAATAACATTATACTTGATGAAATATTAAGTTTTCAAAAGTATCACCAGGCCAAAAGAACCAAAAATAAACAGGAATTCAGGGTTTAAACCAGGCAATAAAATCACTGTGAACTGTGGCACAAAGGGCAGAAGCTTAGTCAGTTTTGCAAAGATTTAGTCCCACCACCTACTGAATCAAGCAATCATTTCTAGAAATCAAATTCAGATCAGGAGGGGGGTGAAGGGCTCGTTCCAACCTTTTTTCAGTCAGTGGTTACACCTTAAAATACACAACTTGAACAGGGCGTTACAAATGACAGAAGTCATTACACAGACTTCTGGTTCCAGTTGCACACTTCTGGTTCCTTTTCCACACTGTTATACATATTTAGACAACATTTAAAGCCCTGAAACATTAAAACTTTTCTGCCACTGAGGATCATTACAAGAATCTATTAAATCAGATAATAAAACCAAACCACGGGTAACTCGAAAGACTTTTACTTCATTTACACTTTATTCTCCTTGGTAAAAGGACAGGGATAATAGAAATTCCATTTAAATTCAATTTGGGTGATATGTGTAATTGTAGCTGGACCCCTTGAGTCATGTAAAATGCTCAGCTTATGTTTCTCTCAAATTATCCCGCTCCCATTCCCATCCTGCCCCTTACAACTGCCTTCAATATGTATTAGCAGAGCTCATTAGGCTGGAATTTAATAATGCAAACATCAGGTGGGTTTCAGGCCCCTCCATTATCACACAAGATGGATTGCTCCCATCGCTCGTGGGCCAACTGGGCACAATTGAGATTCAATAAACTCCCCGGCCCAAATTGGATTTATCTCTTCCCTGCTCCACTTTGTTCCTCTTCCCCCGGTTTGCTGCTGCACAGGAACAATTCATTGGGCCCCTCGGTGGTCAGCCAGGCAGAAAGATATTAAAACACACGTGGAAGATGCTGTGGGTCAATGAAATCAATTTGTAGCTTGTATTTGGCAACTTCAAATCGCTGGATTCCGTGAACCTTTGGAACTCCCGTGAGCCTTTGGAACTCCAGTGAGAACTTCTGTGCTGAAGTAGAGCTTTGGCCTTCCAAGTCCTGGTTAACTAGAGGGACAATGGAGCAATTCAGGAAGTATCAGGAGGACAATTCACTACATAAAACTGCTAATTAACAGCAATTTAACTGATCCCATAAATCCCCGGAGCAGTCGGTCCCTGAGGTTACAGGGCACCGCCCACTGCCACCAAGAGAGACCCAGAGACCACGTGTTGCTTTAGGGATTTAATGCTGAAGATTCTCTTGAAATATCTTAAATTTTCCGTCATTACTGCGCAGAACTCCAGAATGGGGCAGGTTGGAAGGACCCACAGTTGTTGTTGCTCTTCTTGTTATTTTTCTTCTTTTTTCCTTCTCCTTCTTCTCTTCATTTCTTTTCTTTGGTTCTTTTTTGCCTTCTTCTTCTGTTCTTGATTTCTTCCTCTCTTCTTCTTCTTCTTCTTCTTTATTCTTATTATTCTTTATTATGATGATGATGCCAGTGAATGTGTTGTTGTTGATGTTATTATTATTATTAATCATATGCCCGTGAATATTTTTATTCACTGACAAAGCGCCATTAAAAGCTGAGATTCAAAGTTATCGAATCGAGCTCCCAGGGAACAAGGGACAGGAGGAGAGGGAACGGCCTCGAGTTGCTCCAGAAGAGGTTCAGGTTGGATACTGGGGAAATTCCTCCACGGAAAGGGCTGTCCAGCCCTGGCACAGCTGCCAGGGCAGTGGTGTATGCCCACCCCTGGAGGGATTTAAAAGCCCTGTGGATGTGGCACTTGGGGACGTGGGTCAGCGGTGGCCTTGGCACTGCTGGGAATGGTTGGACTCGATGGACTCAGAGGGCTTTTCCAACCTCAACGATTCCATGATTCTGTGATTCTACTGAACCTCTGGGGTGGTGGAAGCCCTCAAGGTTTGGGAAGCACAGAGCCACTCCCTGGTGGGTGGACGGATGGATGGATGGAGAGACATCAGAGCGACGCTTCACTCCTGACCAGCCCCTCACTGTGCTGAGGGAAAACAGTTCCAGGAAAAGCTGCTAATTAAAAGAAACCAGAAGAATATGAATTATTCCAAGGTAGAAATAGGGCAGGGGCTGTCTGGGGGTGGAAAGCACAGCCAGGCTCGTGCAAGAGCCCCTGCAGCAGAGCCCTCTCCCGGCACCAATGGGAGAAGCAGGGAAGGTGCACGGAAAAGGCTCAGCCCCACACTAAGAATTCATTTTACTGTCAAAATTCAAATGAGAGGAGTGTCAGAACACCCACCAACTGCAAACCACAAGGCACTCGGGAAAATAAATTAATTCAACATAATTGTGGACTTTCCAGCTCTTCAAAGTTGAAAACACAAGATGTATTTGGGGAAAAGGAAGCTCAAAAAAAACACACATGGACTTCTCATCTAAACATGCAGCCAAACCATCCACGGTGCTCATCAGAAAGACTTCACCCCTTTTTTTAAAACACAAACATTTTTGCACTTATAAAATATTCAGTCAGCTCACATAGAAAAATACAAGTAGAATCCATTATTAATTTACAAGGCCCTGTTTAATTTACATGCTATTTTTCTCTGGTATATTAAATTTATCAAGGCTAGTGGAGATCCTCCCTGCTGAATATTCATGGGCTGACGTGGAAAATTATCTCTTCTACATCCAACAAATTCCAACACAAACTCCAAACCACCTCTTGCTCCGAGATTTCCTCTGACGGGAACACCAGGAGCAGAGTCCAGTCCCTGTCAGTTCCAAGGGAGAAGTGACCCCACCAGGCACATTTTTATCGTCCCAATTTATGCTGGTTTTCTATATTTTTGTCCTTTCAGTCCATGTGATGAGAACATTCGCCCCCCAGATTTAAACAGCACATTCTTAGAGGTCTTCCCACCCTAGAGGGCTTTTCCAACCTACGTGAGTCTGTGATTCTATGAATCTGTGATTCTATGAATCCGTGATTCCATGAATCCATGATTTGGGTGGCCACTTGCCCAGTCCATCCATGAATATGGAACCTCTCACTGCCATTTATCCCTGTCCTCCCTAATTACGTTGTGATTCCCAAGCACATCCCTGCCATCGCTGTCCCAACTATGACGTGTAATTTAATTACACCAGACTCTAATTACAGATGCTGGAGGTTCCTGAGCGCGAGGGTGGATCCAGAGCTCACAGCCCCCTGCCCAGTTCTGCCAGGCACACTTCAAAATTCCCTCTAAGCCCAAATCTGTTTGCAGGAAGATGTTATCCCACTGATTCTTCCTGGTGTAGGGATGTTATTTCTCACCCCTCACAGCCAGACAGGTTTTCCAGAATATTAAATGTATTTTTGGTAGAAGATACATCCAGTACCATATGACTCGACTAAAAAAACACAAGCAAACCCCAAAAGTTTTCTTAGCCTTGTCCTAACATACAACCAAGATATTTGATATATTTAATACATATTGTATGTTTGATATATTTGATATATATTGCATAACCAAGGTATTTGCACTTATTGAGTATTACCAAGATGTTTGTCTCTACAATGGGTATAACCAAGATATTTGATGTATTTGCTACAACCAAGATATTTGATATATTTGGTGTAACCAAGGTATTTGCCTATATTGGGTAATACCAAGATATTTGATATACTGGATATAACAAAGATATTTGTGATGTTTTTTCATGCCAACCAGGCAATTCCTCACTAGTTTCTTTAATTGTTACCACTTCCAGGATGCAGCTTGTGGAAGACCTGCTGGACAGAAACGGCCCAGGGCCAGGAGAAAGCAGAGCAGGAAGGAAATCCCACAAACCCGTTGACCACAAAATAGCTCCAGTTACTCTCGAGCCTAAACGGGTTAAATATTAAACAAAACTTCTCCAGAGAGAGGGAGGCACGTCCATCCCTGGCCAGAGCATTAACATGCTGGTCAGAAATCCAGGAGGGAAAACAGGCTGAGCAGGGACACGGGGTGCTGGGAAGGGCAAGGTAAGAGCTGACAGATCAAATCCCGCTCCGGCGAGCAGGGCCGACCTCCCCGAAGACTCCCCGTATCCTGGCGCCTGCCTGCTGGATTAAGACTGCCTTTCTCATCACTTAATGCTTATTTTCATCACTTTGCTTAAAATATTGATAATCAATTAGGGCTACGTCTGTTTTGCCACAGAATCTGTGTCACAGTCTATCAGACTGTCAGGGCCAATTCAATCCTCATTCAAAGTTAATTTTTGCTTCATAAATCTGCCTTTGGAGGAGTCATTAGGCGCCGAACATCGCCCGAGGTGCAATCACCTATTCTCTTTCATTAGAGGCAGGCAGGGAAGGTGAGGGAGATTATTAGAACTTTGGAATGATCACAAAGCAGCGTGCTGCCTGTCACATCCCCCCAACACTTCATTCATCTCGCCAACTCGCTGCCAACACTTAAAATGGACATTATTCATGACCATCTGTGACACGCTGAATATTCCGGAGCGGGAGTGACGGAAAAGCCGTGCCCTGCTTGGACTGGGAAATTAATTCCATGGGCAGAACAATTAGGAAGAGAACAAACTTGGTTTGTTTTTAGCCGTCCAAGACATTCTACCGTTGTTTCAGGAACGTGGTTTTTAAACGTTAATCCGTGAGGGAAAAATAGGCTGAAAAGGGGACACGGGGTTGTTGGGAAGGAGAAGGTAGGAAGTGACAGATAAAATAAGGGACATGGGATGTCGGGAAAGAGAAGGAAAGAAGTGACAGATAAAATAAGGGATGAGGGTTGTTGGGAAGGGAAAGGTAAGAAGTGACAGATAAAATCTCGTTCCAACATGCGGGGCCGATGTCCCCAAAGATTCCCCATATCCCAGTGGCTGCCTCCTGTCTCGAGTGTGACCCCCCTCTAGGTGGTCAAACCCTGTATTTCATGGTCCCCAAGAACAGTGCGCATTTCCTTTACTGTGGAAACAAGTTGTTGCGTTGGGTTTTTTGAGCAATCCCCAAAGGAGCAATTTCAAGACCTGCTTTGTGGATACGTTCCTAAAATGCAGCCAAACGAACCCCCATGCTGGATTTTGATGAGCTGCCCCATTAAATTACAGTCCTTCACTCCTGCTGGACAAGCAGTTCGGTGTGGGGAACAGATTTCCAAAATCAAATGTATTTATTGCTCTTCCTCTCCTTCCAAGGAGCATGTGGCATTTTTCGGGGAAGAATGGCAAAAATCTTGGTGGCAAGACACCACCACCCACAAAATTCATTAAACCCCACCATTTTCCATGCACTATCCCTTAATCCATGCAATGGTTTAAGATGTACTTTAAGGACCATTCATTTACATCTAATGAAATAACATCAAGTAGTTCCTTGAATTTCATTACCAAAGTCAAAAGAACAGGAATTTACATTTTTTCCCCTGGTATAACCAGGAAAACGGTGTTACCATTAGCAAACTTCTCACAGCCCCCTGTCATTCTCCTCCCAAAATATCCTCGTTTTCCAGAATCCAGGACCAAGGTGGCACAGTTCCACTGACTCCCCTCGAGCCAAGCACATTTAGCCCAGATGAGGATCTGGCACTCCAAATTTATAACAATAATCCTAACGAAGGCTTAATCAGCAGATCTTGGAGAGGCACATTCATCTATTATTTAGGGCACTCCTAATTCCTTTCTTTCTGCCACTGTTTCCCCCCCACACACACGTTGGATAAAAAAAATCCAGCCGAAACATGTTTTAACACTGAGGATGAATTGGCTCCAATTGCTTCCATGGCTCCTGACTCATTGCAGGAGCTGCTGTGAAACATTCCAAAGGTTTGCTGCCTCCCCAGAAAAGGTTGTACACTACCCACCTCTTCTAACCAACTAATGCTTCACCTTGGACCTGCTCCCCCAACCCGCAGCTGAGCTCAGGAAAATAGAGGAATTGGATGTAATTCCCGTCTCCTCTGATATTTAGTCTTGGAGAGGAAATTAGTTCCTGGAATAATTCAGTAATTCCAATGGAAACGTTTAAACGGCACCTTCTACCTGAGTTTCTTTTGGGGAAAAGGGGTGGGAATCATGGAATCATTAAGGTTGGATCATCAACCCAGCACCACCACCATGTCCTCGAGTGCCACATCCACCATATTTTGTGAACACTTCCAGGGATGACTCCAAGACTTCCCAGGGGAGCCTGTTCCGATGCCTAACCACCTTTTCCATGAAGAAATTTTTCCTAAAATCTAATCTAAACTTCCCCTGGCAAGACCTGAGGCCACTTCCTTAAGTTCAAGAGGAAAGAAGAGCTTTCTCTTCCTTAAGGGAAGAGGAAGGAAGAGCTTGGGAAAGGAAGAGGATAGCCCAGAGTTAAACATTCCCCTAAACTACTGAGCTAAGAGAGGCAGCAATACCTAGGAGCAAAAAAAATAAACTCCAAGTATAAAAACTGAAGGAGTAATCGTTTATTTTTTTGGTTATATCTTTCAGGAATCATTTTCAGCTCAACTGGAAAACTGAGACATGACTCATATGAAAACCTCCAAGTTTGATACAACTTATTTAAATTGTTTTTATCTGGAGTTGTTTCCTTCCCCCTGGCGCACCACAGATGGAAAAGGAGAGGACAGTGCTTTTAAAATCATCATAAAAATCATGAAGAATAAATTGAGGTTGGATTTTTTCCCTCAACAACCTCAGTGCTCCCAGGAACCAGCCCTTTCCCGTGAGGATCTCGGACCAAACCTGCGTGAAGCCTCTTGTACAGCAGGTCTCACCCATCTCCATGGAGTGTGTTCCATCCTAATCCCACCTCCCAGGAAACACTCAATCCATCCTTCTGGAATGTGCCAGCTCCAATTCCCCACTGCATCTGCATGAGAAATCAGCCCAGTGTTGTACCAACCACGGACCTGCACAAGGAATGTAACAGCTTGTCCATATAATTACACAAATAAATTATACTACTTAAAAAAAAATCACTTAATTGCTTAAAATATAACCACTAATAAAAATCATTTATATGATTTCTGGGACAAAACCTGGCACTGTGCCTCAAATCCAGTTGTCATTCCAGCCCGTGGATTGGGAATGACAGTCGGCTTTTCTCCCCGGGGTTAAGGGCAGAATTCAGCCTGACAGCCTGTCAGCAAACCTGAAAAATTCCCTCCCAAAACTTCGAGCCCTTCTTTCATCTGCCAATTTCCCAGCGTCAGGAATCACCACGTGAAGCGGAAACCGAGGAGATGACAACTCGGCTGGCCACGGAGAGGAAGCCATAAACCACGGAGCACTTCCCGCTGATCACAGGGAACACGGCCGGGAGGAGCCAAACCGGCCCCAGCACCTCGTAAGGGCTCTGGGAACTTCCAGCTCCCGGTTCCCAACCGAACAAAAACATAAGGAATAAACCCACGAGGAATAAAGCCGTGTCAGTGGCTCCCGTCGGTGACGCTGCCAGCACAGACCCCCCCAGACCACGGGGGTGAAACGTCCTTCCGCCCTGGCAGGTTCCCGTCAGGTTCACAGTAGTTTTGGAAAATAAACCTTCATAATAAGTGAGTTTAATCCCCCAGATTTATTCCCAGGCACAGGCCCAGGGACACCACCCACGAGCAACACTCCTTCCAGTAACAACAACTGGCTGCTCATCTGGAAACGACCAAACCAAGGGAGATCTGCTGACCCCCGTGGTCCAGATAACAACAAATCCCAAAGGTAATTGCTCAGATTCACTTCCCTGCTCTTCCTGGTGCAAGATCCAGGTACCAGCTGCAGCCAAATGGGACACGGCAGGGATAAAACATTCCTGATTGGCCTCGGGTAGGACAGCCAGGGAACACTCCACAGCAAATACAACTATTGCATGTGACCCCAACCAGGACACGGAAACACCTACTCCTTAGAAAACGCTTTGGGATATTTCCTAGATGAAAAATGAACAAGTTTTATTCCTTCTCCACGACTTTCTGAACAGAACCACTCGCTAAGAGAATAAGAGAAATTTGGGATTTCCTACTCCAGAACAAAATTAATAATATCTAAAAGACAACACTGATAACATGCAAATCCACAAGGAATCCACAGGCAGCACTTTAGAGGCTTTTTTCCAGAAAGAAGGAACTTTGTTCACCCCACTCATGATCATCTCCCACTTTGACCACTACATTAATGAAAACATCTTCGTGAAGCAACAAAACCCAAAAAGTATCCAGAAGCACTTTTTGTAAGTTACTTTTTTAAACCTTTAAGTCCATAAACAACAAGATACCACTAAAGAAAAAGCTGCTTGTGAGTATTAGCACCAAACAGTGTTAATTCATAAAGATCTTGAACGGGGCACTGGAAAATCAGGAACCAAGGTGGAAAACTCCTGGGTGCGGGTGCAGGGAACTCCCAGGATTTACTGTGCCATAACTGCGGAATCATGAGACAGGAATCCAAAAGAACTTGACATCTGGCACCAAAAGGGGGAGTGTGTGTCAAGGAAAGATTTGTGGAAAGGACTTACAGCCCATTGCCAACACACACTCAATTATACTGGGATAGCCTTGGGAGCGGGAACACGGAGCTGGGACCACGGAGAGCACGGAACTCATCCCGGCGGCAAAAACGATGGGAAACCCTCCGTTCTCAGCTTGTACCGTTAACTACTGTAATCATTTACTGTACTCAGCGTTATTAAATACTCCCCCAGGATAAAAGAGGTAAATATATTGCTTAAATATTCAGTGGCTGCTGTAAAATCTCATTCCCGATTAAGTGATGAAGATGAAGAAATGCTGCTGAAAACAAACAATTTATCTTCCCGGCGCGCGGCAGAGCGCTCCTGGAATGCTGCCAGGGGCTCTGTGGGCTGCAATTCAATAGCTGCATTAAAAGGAAGCTACAGCCCTGCCACACACCGGGCTGAACACCCCCGAGTAAACACTTTGCTGCAGCGAGGCTTCAGTAATTCACAAAGGAATTTGGGCGCTCCAGCGTTTTTCGGGAGTGTTGGATTTCTCAGTGTATTCCAAATAAATGCTTGCTTTTAAAAGTTCCAGTAGAGCCCATTAGAGTGAGTGGGAAGACAGACAAGTCCAAGCCTGAAGAGCACCAAAGGAGTGATTTCTAGGAGAGGAGTGAAGGCAGATTTGTCATCCCCGAGGAAGGCACCTCCAAGGGCAGATCTGATAATACACACTTGCATTCCCACTGCTCATCTGCAACCCTGAGAGATCCCAACTGGCTCTCAGAAGTCTCGGCAGCATAATTTTACTTCATACACATGTGCATCTATATATTTGTATAAAGTTGCAAAGAATTAATAAATAAACAGCCTCAGTCAGCACCAGAAATTCCATAAACTTTCCCAAATTAAGTTTCACTTCCAGCTGGCTTTACCTTAGGCTGGGAGTGCTCTGCAAGCTCTGCTGCTGCACTTCACTTCGAGAGTGTGTTTCTGTCATTCTTAGAAAACAGAAACAATTTGAAATATTAAAACCTCATTGAAGGCTGAATGGAGAGGGAACACACAAAACCCTGCAGAACTGGCAGCAGAGTCCCGCTGCTGAGGCCCAGCGTCCATCCAGAAGGATCTGGTTCTGAACCTGGACGTGCACCCACGGGATGTCTGTGTATGGAATCCGTGATTTCAAATGAAGATCTAAGATTTGTGTTAATCACATTCCTTAACTGCACCGGTTTGGGTGAGTGAGACTTTAAAACTCATCCAGTTCCAGCTGTGGCTGCCCCTGGATCCCTGGAAGTGTCCAAGGCCAGGCTGGACAGGGCTCGGAGGAACCTGGGCTAGTGGAAGGTGTCCCTGCCCATGGCAGGGGGTAGGACTGGATGATCTTTAAGGTCCCTCCCAACCCAAACCGTTCCATGATTCTATAACCCACCCTTTTAAAAAAACCCATCACTTTTTTCAGGATAAATTTCATCGTAACATTTTGTTTTTAAATAAAAGATTATTTTTAAAATTTGCACAAACGTCGCAAGCAGCGTAAGAACTATCCCTGAAAAAACCCCACATTTAACTGCTTCAATCCCTATTTTCTCCCAGTCCTTGATTTCCACTCCTTTGAACAGCCCCCAATCAATAACAACCAGGCCAGACTAGTGCCGAGCCTACGTGGTAAAAGCAGGTACCAAAGCAAAGCTGGTGGAAGGGGCTGTGCCGGGCACAGGTCAGCTCAGGGAAGCATCCCTGTGTCCTGGAGCCGTGCTCCACGTGCCCTTCCCGCTCTGCCGGGGTCCCCCGGGCGCCGGGGCATCGCCCCCATCGATCCCTTCCCATCTCCGGGACGATCGATGCCCCGGCAGCTCCTTAATTACACCAGTGCCGAGGGGAACTCATCGATCCCCAGCACTGGGGGGGACTGCAGGGCCCCCCAAAGCTCACCAGAGCCAGGGAAACGCAGGGCAGCGGCTCCGGCCGGGATTCCTCCCGGCTCCGTGCCCACGGACAGGCCAAGGAACTCTCCTTGCTGTAGGCTGGGAGCTGCCCCTGGCAGGTGTCATGTTCTGAGCACGGGCTGATTACTCTAATTAATACAATATTAGCAACAGATCTTCACACGGACCCCTGACCCTCCTTTCCAACAGGACATTCCAAGCTCGGAGACCAACAGGTTTAATGGTTTTAGTCCACACCAGCTTTATGTTATAGTTCCTAAAAGAACTACTGATTTCTTCCAGCAGCAAAAGGAATTTTACTATCATCCTTCATTAACTACTTTGTTACCAGTAAATCAATTAAAAAATAGTTTAAAAATACCCCAAACAAACACATTTTAATAAATATTACTACTAATAATTTAATAATATTAATACACAAAATTAATATGTTTAAATTAATAATGAAGCTGAGCTTTGATTTTAATAAAATAAAACTTATAGAATCATTAAGGTTGGAAAAGACCTTCATGACCACTGAGCCCAGTTTCCAAGAACTATTTATGTTGCTATGAAGTAAATCGTTTCTTTCCATCACCTAATGATCAAAACATTTAAATGTGAATAATTGCATATGGAATACACTGTCATATGCACATTTCTTGGATATAATACAGAAAAAAAGAGACAATACTCCTGAAATCATAATAAAAATGGTAAATATTTTAAATTTTTCATTTTTCCCCCCCCAAGTTTCCAGTGCACCAGGGATGTCCCTGATTAGCAGGATCAATTCCACATGGACCAAATCATAGAGGGCTCCCTAATCCCCCAACTTTGTCCTTTAAAACTCATTTAGAGCCTCATTCCCTCTCTCTGGAGGGGTGGGCAGCACTAATGGGCACCCGCTGCCTCTTCCCAGCTCTGCCCTTTCATTCCCTATTCCCCCAGGTGCTTTTCCTTGGAAATGCCCAAATGGCATCAACCTGTTGTCCAGCACATCCCTGAAAAGCTGAGCCTGCTGGATAATTCCCCCAGGGATTAAAGCCCTGCCACCACCTCAAGCTGTTCCTCTGGCTGGGGGGAAGAGAGTCAGGGGGGAAGCGAAATCAATCTTATTTTAAGGAAGGAAAATTCCAAGTGGGATCGTTTAAAGTAATTCCTCGTGTGCCAAATACATCACTGCCTATAAATTGGGGGAAAATTGGGAAATATCGAGCGTTGTGATGGGATTGTTGTGTTTAAACACAGTGATAATGTGGCTGTTAACAAAAATCTGACACTTGTAACATAAAACATGTCACATCAGGTGCTGCTGCACACAGTCCCTGCCTAAAAACTGGCGGGAAATTGGGAAATATGGAGTGTTTTCACAGTGCTAAGGGAATTTTTTGTGTTTAAACACAGTGATATCGTAGTTGTCAACAAAATCTGACACTTGTAATATAAAATATAAAATATAAAATAAACGGGTTACTTGGCCTGCAGTGGACATCAGGAGTTCTGTCCAGACCCAGCTACAGCCCCTACTTTGTAAAATATTTCCTATTTCTCCCAAACGCGTTGGGTTTATTTCCATGCCACAAAGGGAAGGAAAGGCTGCACCCTGTTCCTGTAGTGACTCTCAAAGCCCCATTCCCCAGGGATGAGACTGGAAACCACCACCCAGGATACCCACAGGATTTGTCCACCTTGGGCAGGAACAGCCCAGGGAGGGAAGGGGGTGTCCCAAACCAGCTCCTGAGGGAAGGAACATCCAAAAATAAATCTATTTTTAACACATAAAGGGACATCCCATTCCACAGGTTTCTGCACACAATCTTAGTGCCAGGTGAGAGGAATTCCCAATAAGAATATTTAGGGATTCCCAGCACTCTTTGCAACCCTAACACTGTCAATATTTGGGATCATTACTATTATTATCCACTTCTAAGACTAGGAAAACATGTGACGTCGGCTTAAGTTCTCCCGGTGAAAATGGTGAACAGTGCTGAGTTAAGCTGGATTTGATGATCTTGGAGGTTTTTTCCAACCTTAATGATTTCATGATATAATTTATGCTCGGAAAAAGAATCAACTTGTATTTTCACACCAGGAAAAAAAAAAACAAACAAAAAACAGAACGAAAAAAGCTAAACATTAAATTGCTGCTTCAACAAACTGTTATTCCATGTCTCACCAGTCCATTAAAGGCAGTAATTTAATCAGTTTGCATTTTCTCAGGAAAATCTCATTCAGAGAAATTTTATTGCCAGCGATCTAAATAGTAAATACTTATTATCCCCTCCAAATGAGGTTTTGCTTGCCAAGGGCAAACCCACGGCTGTTATTGGAGAGCTCTGTCAGAGCACAAGAAGTTAAAAAGGTTATAAAGATCCCATTAATGTCACGGCACCGTCGGGGGAGGGCCTGGGAGTGCTCAGTAATTGAGGCCTTTATTCAGTGTATTAGCACGGCCAAGGGCCCGTTAATAGGGTGCTTTAGGCTTTATTTGCTTCAGCCCCATAATCACCTGCAAACAGTGAATACTGTAAATTTATCTGCTGGAGAGCACGAGGGTTTTATCATCATCAGTGTGGAGGCTCAGGCTTGGAATACAATGGCAATAATCTCCAGCTTTAAGGCAAAGAGGAGCCACAGCCACTGGGGCCACGAGCAAGCGGTGATGGGGACTAACGGGGGTTTCACCCCAAAAATGCTGGGAATAAGGATGTAAAATAAGCTTTTAAAAGTCAGTCTGTAACGCAGAGAAACCTGGAAATGGTACAGCCCCAAAGATAACATTAAGATAGATAAAAAGTAATATATTTCTCACTATGAGGGTGGGGAGGCCCTGGCACAGGTTGCCCAGAGAAGCTGTGGCTGCCCCATCCCTGGAAGTGTCCAAGGCCAGGTTGGATGGGGCTTGGAGCGACCTGGGCTAGTGGAAGGTGTCCCTGCCCATGGCAGGGGTGGGACTGGGTGGGCTTTAAGGTCCCTCCCAACCCAAACCAGTCTGGGATTCTCCCTCACGTTGATGTGCCCATCTGCACCTCTGGGTTTGGCTCCCACATGTTCCTGACTTGCAGGAACACTTTGTTCCTGGATTTCCTGGTCTGGAGTGTGGGGAAGCTCACGGGGGAAGGAAATGAGTTGTCAAGAGCACGTGGGATCCCAGACTGGTTTGGGTTGGAAGGGACCTCAAAGCCCATCCAGTGCCACCCCTGCCATGGGCAGGGACACCTTCCACCAGCCCAGGTCGCTCCAAGCCCCGTCCAACCTGGCCTTGGACACTTCCAGGGATCCAGGGGCAGCTACCACTTCAATTTCCAGGATTAAATTCTGCTTATTTCCAAAAAACAACTGCTCCTATTTCCCCTTTTCATATTGACACAGCAATTAATAGAAAGCACTGATTAATAGAAGCTCTGCTCAGAACACCAATTCACTGCATTTTCAGTAAAAGAACCTGCCAGGCACAGCTTCAATTATTATCAGTTTTCAGTGTGAAAATTAATAAATTTCTATTAAAATCCTGGATAACACAAGCAAAACCAGACACTGCTGCCTCCCCCCTCCTCCAGTGTTCTATAAACACACAATAAAATAAATGACACCTTGGTGAATCTCCACTGGTGTAGTTAATGACCCTGGGCTGGACACAGCCCCATCCCCGCAGAGCTCCGTGCTCAGCTCATGCAGGACCAGCTCAGAGTTCCAAGCACCTGTTCTTTTTCAACATAAACGTGAATATCCCCATCTTCCATAAAGAACTGAGAAATCCATGATGGAGCCTTCCCTTCATGCTTTCTTGTCCTGAGTTATTACCAATAGAATCACGATTTGCTCTTCCTCAAAGAGCCTCATCACTGTAAAATCATTCACACTTTTCAGAGAAGCCTCTCCAAGGCCTTAAGATCAACAGTAGAAAATGCTCAAAAGCTTTAAGAAAATACTCTGATGAAATAGTTTTTATTGGGTATTTTAAGAACATAAAGAGATACGCGATGGCTTAAACAAAGAAGCCTGTCCAGAAATCTTCAATAATAAATTACACTGTACCCATGGAGCAGAGCAATAGAACGGGAATTAAAGGGAGGATCTGACATTAAAGCACCTAATTTGATTTTTCACATAAGCTGTGTTTTGAAATACTTCTTTTTTCCTCGCTGGGGTAATCAATACAAGTGATATGGCAAAGGACAGAAGTTTTCATTACTGTTGCCTCTTATTAAAGACCCCGTTTTGCCCTTTCCAATGGATCACGGTGCAATTCCTTAGTGGGCTTGTGGTCACACGGCTGCAATCACTGGCTGCACATTTAATTCAGGGTGAACTTTCCTGGCTTCACATTTGGAAGAGTGTTAAAAGAAAGTCCAGCTCTTCCTTTTAAAAAAAAGAAGGCTAAAACCTACCCTTCTCTCTCTGTGTATACATAAACATGGTTTCTATCTGCCAATAAACTGTTGCAGTAAAGAACAGACACTGTCTTTACCACTTTATCATGTTCTAAAAAGCATCCAGGGGGTGCTTCAAATCACAGCTCTGTCTCTCTCTCCCTTTCCCACTCTCTGGTTTAGGATCAGAGGAAGATTGTTCAGCTCTTCCCTCCCAGCCAAACACCACACAAGGAATAGGGAGCTGGAAATGCCACAGGCAAACACAGCCCTGGGCAGGCAGTGAAGGTTTTACTCTTCACATACTTGGGAGATGTTTTTCAAGAAGCTCTGAATGGTCCTTCAGCTGTTCCTGTGTGAAGCTCCCAGAGCGGATCCTGAGAGGGTCTGAGCCGGCAGGGAGGTTCTTCAGAGGGAAGATACTCGTTTGTCTTTGGATAAAATTATTAATACATAAAATAAAGATACAACTTGAACACCTTCCACTAGCCCAGGTCGCTCCAAGCCCCGTCCAACCTGGCCTTGGACACTTCCAGGGATCCAGGGGCAGCCACAGCTTCTCTGCCCAACCTGGGACAGGGCCTCCCACCCTCACAGCCAGGAATTCCTTCCCAGTATTCCATCTATATCTCCCTTCCTTCAGCTTAAAGCCATTCCCTGTGTCCTGTCCCTCCATCCCTTGTCCCCAGTCCCTCTCCAGCTCTCCTGGAGCCCCTTTAGGCCCTGCAAGGGGCTCTCAGGTCTCCCTGGATCCTTCCCTTCTCCAGGTGAACCCCCCAGCTCTGCCAGCCTGGCTCCAGAGGATTGTTGAAGAAGTCTGTTTTCCAGTGAATTCAGGGACTACTTGTTCCAACCTTTTGTACAGAGCCCCTAATTAAATTTTAAAGAGCAAATGAAAAATCCTTTATTTTAGACAGCTAAAACTTTAAAAACTCTCAAAATTATAGCATTTATTGCATTTTAAATGATAAAGCCCTCTTCTTATTACAGAAGCTTAAAGTCTGCTTTTCAAGAGATTATGGGCAGAAAACGTCGTATAAAATCCTTTCAAAATAACTGAAGTTACAAAACACCCCCAGGACAAATCTTTAAAAAATACATATATTAAATATTCATAAAATAAAGATGTTTAAACAAGCAAAAGGAAAAAAAGAGTCTATTTTAATAGCAACTCTTCCTATTAGTCTCATAAGTATGAGGAGAGATGTTTTGCTTGTTTAAAATACGTTGGGGATCTCTTTCAGAAGCTTTATGGCCCCCCTACATTTGCAAAAGCATAAGTATGAGAACTCCTCTTAAACCACCCAAAAATTTCTACAAATGACAGGCAATCAGCCTTATAAAAAGCCCAACAGGACCGAAAAAGTCCTTGCAAAACACCCCCTGCTCCATTTTGAGATTTATTTGGTCGCCATCTCACAATCAGCCCTAAATCTGATGGGACACGAAGGCATTTCATCCCGGACGAAAATCCTCAGCTCCTGCTCAAATGAAAATCCCCAAATTATTCCAGTCCTGGAGTTTGGCTTGCAGGAGGCATTAATCAGGAATCACAGACCCACGCAGCACATTAGTCAGGAGTTGTGATGATAAGGACGTTGACTAATGGGCTCCGAGTTGGAAGGGTCAATCATAAACTCATCAAATGCTTCATTTCATTTCTTAATTTGGACAAACACAATTTGTTTATGGGAAAGATATCAGGTGTTCTTGCATGAATAATGGCTCTGAAAGCAAACTCCATTAATCAGCCCCTGATTACAAATGACTCCGAGATTGTTTGTTCTAATTTCATTCATTTGGGTCAACAAAGAAAACACGAGCGAACGAAACCACTTGGAGGAAATGGCACATTTAGTTCTCCAGATTTAATAAAGTTGTGATAAATGTCCTTTCAATAACTGAAACAGGAATTTTATTACCCATATTGAATACTGTTCTTGAAAAAATTAACGTATGTGATTTACAAGATGATCGTGTGAGCACAGAACAAGATCTTCAGGTGCTGGACAACTACTGAACTCAGAGCAATGTCCCTGTATTCCAGGTTTTCCTGAAAGGATGGATGTGAAAAGCACCAACCCAGCAGGTTTTGATTTTCACTTGCTGTGAAGTATCACAAGAAAATGACGGACTGATTAAAAATCTGTCTTTTAAATAAAACAACAGTGAATTCCACACCTTGGCTTCATACACAGCAAAGGGATCCCTGGACAGCCCTGGAGTTCTCTCCCAGTTGAAAACCAACAGCAGATAGGGCACTAATTACTAATTACAGCTTCTCATCTCAGTCTGGAGCTAAGGAGGGAATGAAGATGGTGACATGGGGACCTTCAGTGCTGTTCTATCACAGACTCCCCGGGACTGTCCCAAATCACTGAGACTCCCTCAAACCATTGTTGTACCTCAAAAGGGTACCAGGAGCTAAAATCCATCAAAACTAAGGGAGTATTTATCAATTAAAGCCATAGAATCACAGAATGGTTTAGATTGGAAGGACTTTGAAGACCATCCCATTTAGTCCCCTAAATGGGATGCCACTGGGGCAGGGACACCTTCCACTAGCCCAGGTTGCTCCAAGCCCTGTCCAACCTGGCCTTGGACACTCCCAGGGATCCAGGGGCAGCCACAGCTCCTCTGGGCAACCTGTGCCAGGGCCTCCCCACCCTCCCAGGGATTTACAACCTAATTTAATCTAATCTAAAGCAAAGGTTCCCTTCAGATGAGGGAGAGATTCCAGCACACTGGAGATAGGGACACCGGAACACCAACAAGCGCCCACCAGCCAACTCTGGTGCTGCCGGGCAAGGGGGGGGCACTTTAAAGCCTTTTCCTGGGCATTCACAGTATGAAATCCAGCCACTGGATTTCATATCCATACTATAAAAACACTCTCCACCTTCACTTGTAGAAAATCTAAACTGAAGGGTGACAAACATGCCGAGACATCCGAGGTGAACTCAGAACCAACCTCATGGACACCGGTTCTGGCTGCTGCTTTACTGAGCACAGCCCAGAAGAGGCACCTGGACAGGCAGGAGGGGGTGACAGATCATGTAAAAGAGGAGAAATAAATCATTTCCCATCAACATTACAAAATAACATTCCCCAAAAGACACCCTAAACCAGAAACAAGCCCCGCCACCACATATGGTTTCCACAGCCAGAACAGTGGATAATTAAATTACCAGTTGCTAAATATGAATTGATATAAAACTTAAGGTAACTGAAAAATTGTCTTTGACTTGAGATCAATAGCAGGACTGGAAGATTCATCTGCACGTAATTAGCAGAGAGATTTGCATCAAAATCATGCACCCATATGCTGCAATAGGACTGAAGCCCATTAGTTCTCTTGTAAGGCTGAGATACTTTTGGTAGCACAAAAAAAAAAGGTCTCTAACAAAAAAAAAAAAAAGAAATTCTAAAAGCTTTAGAATTATTTCTGAAGGCAATAAATGTTCATTAACTAATAAGGTTACTCTAAAGTCTATTTATAGGCTCTGGTTTATATTACGGTCTCCCTGCAATGACTCATTGGCTTCTTAATCTAGGCAAAAAAGTTGACATTCTACAAAAATGGGTCAAAGAAATTCTTTTTTTAATCTCTTATAAGAACCTAAAAGAGGTTGCTGAAGTGGACACCTTTTAGACACCAATAGAATGATTACATAAATTGCAAAAGTGAATTATTTAGATTCAAACACATTCTCTACCTACATTTAATTAAAACCCTGTGTTTTTTCAGCAATCATGAAAATGAAGCTGAATTAATTGTTTAATTAATTATTATTCTTATTGAAGTGCTAACTTTGCTCACCAATGACACAAACCAGCTGCACCTCAAAAGTCCCACATTTTGTAAGGACGAGACCACTGATATATTAAAATAGTAATTACCTAGTGACTCTTTTTTCTGTAGTTGTTGCTTTGTATGCTGAAATTATTATTTTTTAGTGCTCTAAGGAGATTATGAAGCTTTGCCAAGAGATCAGGAGCAAGGAATGGATAAAGAAATGGATCTCATGTCCAGCTGTCCCAGCACCTGTCCACGGCTGTGAAGCTCACTGGTGCTGACCACCAACATGAGCTCAAATACTTTCAAATTCCATCTTAAAACACCTGAAATTCTCACAAAACATGCTATATAAAAATTAGCTGCCGTAAGTTTATTCCAACATAAATTTTCTTGGTTTTTTTTTTTTCATGAAGAGTTTAATTCTTACGTGGCTCAGTTTGTTTCAAGTTCTCTTTCCGTCGACGTCAACGAAACGGTTCCTGACACCCAAATCTGCTGAGGAGGAATCAGCAGCTGACCAAGAAACTGGGTTCATTAACTCCATAATTAGATTGATTTCCTAAATTAGCCAGTTTTTCAAGAACACGATAAACCTTTCGTCTGGAGCCAGGCTGGGAGAGCTGGGGGGGTTCACCTGGAGAAGAGAAGGCTCCAGGGAGACCTGAGAGCCCCTTCTAGGGCCTAAACGGGCTCCAGGAGAGCTGGAGAGGGACTGGGGACAAGGGATGGAGGGATAGGACACAGGGAATGGCTTCCCACTGCCAGAGGGATGGGATAGATGGGATATTGGGAAGGAATTCCTGGCTGGGAGGGTGGGGAGGCCCTGGCACAGGTTGCCCAGAGAAGCTGTGGCTGCCCCATCCCTGGAAGTGTCCAAGGCCAGGTTGGACGGGGCTTGGAGCGACCTGGGCTAGTGGAAGGTGTCCCTGCCCATGGCAGGGGGTGGCACTGGATGAGCTTTAAGGTCCTTCCAATCTAAACCATTCCGGGATTCTGTAATTGTGAAATCTTCCATCTCCAAAGATGGACCCACAGCAGGAGGTACCATGGAAACCTCTGAGAAATCTCTCCAGACCCCACTGACACTGAGCAGAACTGAAACCTAAAAAAATTAAACATTTCACCAATCAAGACTTGTGAACTCACCTGTGGAGTGCAGGGACAGGATGTGAGATGGGAAAACAGGGGTACAGATCCTTATGGAATGGGAGAGCTCTCTCTGAGAGTCCTGAAGTCCGGAAAACAAAAACCTTCCACTCCACAGCTCCAGGAAGACGGAGCATTCAGTGTCTCTCCTGGCAGCAAGGGGGAAATCCAACTGCACAGCCCACCTGGATCATTTGGAGGCATTTCACAAGTGTAATTACAGTTTATTTTCCTTTCAGACAGGGAATAGTAACAAACTTCCCAGACTGCTGAAGACCCACTACGGAGAAAACTTCCTCTCCTTGGCTGGGGGTTCAAGAAATGCTGGACAAAACACCTTCAACATCCTTTTTAGCACATCCATGTTTGCCACAGAGAGAAAAGGTAACTCAAGAAGGGATTTTAGCTCTCCAAACTGAGATTTTTATATAAATAGAAGTAAAATTCAATTATCCAAAGTGTCAATCAACTCTACTCAAAACAACCCCTTGAAATGGATAGAAATAAGAATTTTATATTCAATCAAACTGAGCACACCCACATAGCAAGTAAATTAACCTCTTTGTCAATATTCAGCAAATTTTTACTCCGTTATAAGTTCAAATTCTTGCAATTTCTGAGACAAACGTTATTTTAAAAGCAGTTTTAAATTCCCATGAAACAAGTGAAATATTTTAAGACTTATTTTGTCCTTTGTATCTATACAGCCACACATGTTACCCATCCTCCTAAAATTCATTGCAGAATTCGAAATTCAAATGGAAGCCATGGACTTTTCAGTGGGAAGAGCACAAATAGCAAAGCTGAAAGAAAAGCATCATCAAAACGAGAAATCCATAACCAGTCCATAAACTTGGCAGTTGAAAAGAAGCCCCAATAAAAGGAAATTTTTCATACTTGTTGCCACCTGCCCCCCTTCCTGCCAGAAAAGAGCAAAATAGGGGCCAACCTATTTAACTAAACAGTTTTTATTAAAGCAAAAGAAAAGCAAGAATCTATAAAGTACCAAGTGATCCTATTAGTTCCACCAGACTAAAATCATACAGTCTACGTATGTGGTCCTTTCAGCCACATCTGTTATGAGCCATTTTGATGCCCAAAAGCAGAGAATATTTGACTATATTTATCAGGCACTGAGTGCAAATTGGGATTTTTTTTCTCCTCAACAATAAAAAAAAGAAGCTGTAAGAATTATAAAACATTTGTGTTTGCAACGGTTAAGGCCACATTAATTGTTGTATTCTGTGATTTTCTCTTTAAGGAATATGTAAAACGCAACAAAGGTACAGAATTAAAGGCAGCAATTTGATGGTGTAATTCAGAGATAAAGAGCTAAATATCCAATATCCAGAATTGCAGCCAAACAGATAAATGTTAAATGCTTGTGATTTGTATTCACCCATTTTTAGTGTCAATTGTTAATGTCCCATTAGTGCCTCAATCCTGAAGTTTCCTTTAAATAAACTCTGGGACGAATTCTTTGCACAAAACCACCCCATTCTTGAGTGCTCTTTGAGCCAGAGATTGAAATGCAGATTCCAAAAATACATCAGTCACTTATTTCAACTCTAGACCTTTGAAAATCCAGATCAATTGCCTTTTGTCAGCGTCTTTACATGGAGAGCAAGACATTTCTGCTTAGCACCATGGAAAAGCTTTGGGAGCCCTTTGGAAGAGGCAGGAATATTGATAGTTTGAAACGTCCACGTGCTGTTTCAGAGGAATTTATTGACATTTTTGAAATATTCATCTGCGTTCGAATCTCTGTGAGGAAACACTGGTGCCACAGGACAAGTCAAGGTGTGAATTAGGAAGCTTTAAAGCCGCGAGGTTTGCTGTTGCCCTGGGTTTAGGATTTGAGGCAGGGCGAACCTTTCCCCTAAAATCGGCGAGCGCAGCAACGTTGAACACAAAACCTCCCCGTCCTTCTGGGTAATGAAGTCTGGGAAAGGAATCACAGACACCCAAGTGGTTTGGCAACTGTAAGTGACAGAAGCTGAGCTAAATCCTCTGTTTACACTGGGGATTAGGAGGGGGGATTGTGCCGGGACGGTCAAGGGAACCTGCTCCCCGTCAGCCCGTGGGGCAGCGCCACAAAGCCGCGGCCTGGTAGGAAGTGACCCATAAACGGCTCCCGAGCAAGGATTTACACAAAGCCAGTCTGCCCCATAGAAACTCCATATGACCATTAACTGGCCGGCACGGCCTGCCAGGAGGCCTAATTACAGCCCGACAGAGCCCCGGAACAAAAGCTGAAGAGCTTTAGCCCAGGGATGATCTGCTTTATACTGACTTGAGAGAGTCCATATAGAGCCACAAAGAGAAAGAGGTTTAGCTTGGAAATTCTCCCAAGGGACAAAGCATTGTGGCCGAGTCTGGAAGGCCCACATGCAACATACTTCAGATGGGCTTAAACATCCCACCCTCTCCAAATTAACATTCAACTACTGCCTGCTTAACATCTGCTCGAGCACGGCGACTTGGGGGAGCTCGTCAGAGGCTGCAAGAGGCTTCCTGGCACCTCAATATCAAGAAATCCAATTCAATAAAGTCACATAAATATGAATTTAGAGCCCAGGCCAACAGCTTCCACTTTGATAAATCAAAACTCAGTTGTCTCGAGGATTAAAGTGGAGGGTTTTCAGCACCTCCCAGCACTGCCCCTAATGAGAACAAAGGTACTGACATTAATTGCACCTACAAAGAAAAACAACATTTAACAAAGTCAGCATGAACACAGGACTTGGAGACAAACCTTCTTGCCAGCACTGCAGTACCTGGAAGTAAAAATAGCCACTTTCCCCTCCTCTCTCACACACACTGGTGAATATCTTTTATTTCACCAGCTCTCCCACAACGAAAGACCAGAAGTCACAATTCCCATCTCCAAAAAGCACCAGAAAGAAATAAAAACCACCTATTCAACTACTTGTTTACCTCCTGTCTCTTAGCGAAAGCAGTTGTTATTTCCTGAAATAATACCTAAGTTAAATTCTAAAAGCAGATTTTTCCCAAGATCCCAAATATCTGCAACAGGGAAATTCAGAGAGGAATATAAAGACAAGAAATTCAAGAAATTGCCCAGAGAAGCTGTGGCTGCCCCTGGATCCCTGGAAGTGTCCAAGGCCAGGTTGGACAGGGCTTGGAGCAACCTGGGATAGTGGGAGGTGTCCCTGCCCATGGCAGGGGGCGGAACTGGATGGGCTTTGAGGTCCCTTCCAACCCCAAACCATTCCAGGAGTCCATGATGTCAGTAAGGATGAACCAGCAGGGAACCATCCCAAATGTCTCTCCAACACTTGTTGGTAATTTTGTTTGCCCAAACCATGGAGGAGCACAGTGTCATTACCAACCATATCCAGGTGAATAATCCGCTGGGAATAAAGCCCAGCTTTTTTTATCCCAGTTAGTGGGATTGGAGCAATTCCTGTAACATGTACAGCCAGATATTCCACAAGTTCATTCCCAGGTTTGGGAAGGACTCTGTCTCGAGCCCTACATACACAAACAACAGCTTCATTCATCATTAACAGCTTCATTCATCATTACCAAGTAGAGAGTTAAATTTATCTTATATCCAGTTAAATCAAACAGCATCTCTACAGCAGCAACAACAACAGACCTGCTGGCCCTGAGCTCCTGGAAAAGCTGCCAGGCAACAGTCTAACACAAATTTATTCTTCATTTTTAACACCAAATGGCCAAAAAAGTGCTGATTTTCCAATGAGTAAATACACAGAGATACCGAAATAACACTCTTCTTCCTCCAATTTAATAAAAATTAAATGCAATTGACTGAATGCAGGACTAGGAGAAGAAGGTGGGGGCTGATTTCATAAAGGCCTGAGACGACCAGGACTTAAATGAAGCCAGAAAAGAACTTCTGTCTGTATTTTGGGTGGCAAAAAAGACATTAAGTCTCTTCGGTTCTTTAAGAACATCTTGCAGCTCCAATCCAAGATTCAGCCCTCAATGGTGAATATTTAAATTTGACAATGCCACAGACCTTTGATGTGTTTTTGGAAATTCTGGAGCCCAGGTCATGATGATGTACAACCCAGAGTTACCTTTTCTCTATTAAAATTAAAATATTGAAATGAAAAACTGAGGTGTGAGCGATGGGAGCAGAACACACACATTGTGCTTTTGAGGTCAGGGCTGTCACATCTATTTTATAATTACATGTTTCAAGGATTTATTAAAAGTTCTGGAGAACAGGGAACGAATTGGAAGGCAGACAATGCAAAAAGCTGGATTTCTTTTGGAAAATAGACACCAGCAACGTGAGAAGATTATTCCTAAAAACCAAAGGTTTCAAAAGGGGAAAAATGAAAAAAAAACCCTCAGATTTTTCTTGGAAATTGCTGCTTTTAAGTTAAAAATCCAAAGAGGAAAGTAAAGAGAAACATGGATTTATTACAAAATATATGAAATACTGAAAGCTTTCCTTCTTGTGTGACAAACTGACACAGTTTAATAAGAAAAAAATCAAAATAGGAATGTTAAAATAGGAATGTTTCTCTCTGTAGAGAATTAATTTGTTGATTTGCCTCTTGATCTGAGTCATTTGGGAAGCTTTTGGAAAGCTTGCCATCACTTCAAATAAATAAATGCACTAATTCAGATCAGTCCTAAAAAATAAAGAAAGGAAAAAAAAATTTAAACCCCCAAATTTTGGAGAGCACAGAATAAAGTCTTAGTAACAGCAGCAGCCAGAGGACAAACGTGTGAGGTCTAAGTGTAAAATATCACCTAGTTTTATTTCCTTACAGGGATTACTAAGTGCCAATGACGATGCAAACCAGTTTCACCTTAACCTGTAATTTAAGTGACTTATGGAGAACGGGACTCAACATTTGCCAAAAGCTGGATAAAACTTCCCTGATATTACAAAAATCAAACGTATTTTTGAAGAATATCATTTTACTCACCAGCTGCCTCCAGAACCAGCTGTAGCCTGGCCTTGGCCTGTTCAGCAGGAGTCTGAAAGAGAGGATTCATCAACCTTAGAAGTGTTTGGACACGCGAGACTCGAGGTCCGCTGTTCCCACTGCCAACGGGGAGCTCCTGCTTCCACCTGCCAAGAACCTTCCAGCTGCACTCAGCCCTGCCACACTGAGTCGGGGATCAGCAAGTAAACCTTCAGAACTGACAGGAAATACTGGCCCCGTTGTGCCGTGGCACCAGGACCAGCCTGAGCTCCACCACCACGGCCAGGCTGGAACCCTAAACCCAGCTCCTCTCACCCCCCTCCCACAAAACCACCAAAACACAGGGCTCCCAAACACACCCCAAACCTGCCCTTAATATGATTAATATGGTGAGGTTTCCACACTTCTGCCGTGCTCTGTTTGGATGTTTGCCCCTCCTGTAAGGTATTCCTTGGCATCTGCTGGGCTGAGGAGCGCACTGTTGGCCGCGTCCCCACTATGCAAATGCTCCCCAGTGATGCTGCACTGTGTCCAATGTGCTTGCCACCCCTCTAAATTTGAAGCCACTCAAACGTTGCCACAGTTAAATTTAGACACAAACCCCATTTGTCACAGAGTTCAGAAGCTGATTATTTCTGGAAGCGTCGGGAAAGTTTGGGAGGTTTCCGCTCCGCGCTAAAAACAAAGTGATGGAAATTTTTGGTGCTGTTGTTCAGCTTAGAAAACTCCTCCAGGAGGACATTGCCACTGGAACTTTTTTTCTGATAACCAGCTGAAGCCTGCACCCCCCCAGTTTCACCCCATTTCCCACACAAGTATTATTCCAGGGAAGAAAGGCTGAGACAGTTGGGATTGTCCAGCCTGGAGAACTGAAGAGAAGCTCCAGGGTGACGTAACTGTGGCCTTCCAGGACCTGAAGGAGCTCCAAGAAAGATGGAGAGAGACAATTTACAAGGGACGGAGTGACAGGACAAGGGGGAATGGCTTCCCACTGTCAGAGGGCAGGGTGAGATGGGATAAAACATGGAGCTCCACTAATCCACTGATCCCCCTCTTCCCACTCCTTTCCCTACTCCTCCCACAGAGGAATGAACACGTCTTGTTGGTATAAGGTAGGCCAGACTAAAACCCTTCTTTTACTCAGCAGTATCCCACTGGGAACTGCCCAGGCAGCTGCTTGGGAAGCGCCTTCCCCTTTGCCCTCACACCAAGTGCTAATTGCTTCACGGACACGGGTTTACCCGCAGGAGAACTCAACACAGATGCCTTTATTAGCAATCAATATGCCCTAAACAGCAAGTATATGAAGGGTTCTTAAATAAAGGTGACTCAGTTGGCCCCAGAAAGCGTTTTTCCAACTGGTGGACGAGGCCAATACTCGGAGAAAAAAGGACAAAGACAATTTCAGCCGAAAATCACAATCAGACCCTCAAACGAGCCGGTAGCAATTGTGAGGACAACCATCAATGTGTGATAATAACCAGCTCCTGGAGGTTAATATTGATTTAGGAGACCATTAAGTAACAAAATTTGGAAAGGCCCTCAGGAAACTTAAAAATGATTGGTGGAGGAAACATTATCAGGGTGATGTCGAGCACAAGGCGCAAAACGAACCCTCGTATTCTCCTCTCGGTCTCGAGCACAACACAGAAGGCAAAGAACTCAAACAGAGCAAGAAAAAATAATAGGACTGAGTATTTCTGGTGGCAGCTGGTGAAGGTGCCGTGGAATTCCCTAAACTCCAAGCACATTGTAAAACAACCTGAGGTGTTTCAATCATCTCCAGGGACTAACTTTACCCATGTCCAAACGTGTCTGGTGGCACGCTGGAATCACACCTTAGAAACTCCTGGTTTTCACAGGACACCCCAAAGCACAGATACCCACTGATTAATAGTTGCTATTAATATCTCAAGCCAACATTTGATTAGATGCACTCCATTTTTAGTGCCAGTTGCTCCAGGAAGATGTGACACATCCTTCCTGCCTTGTATTTCTTTGCAGTTCATCTACTGAACCCCATCATAACTGCTTTGATAATTTTTGTATTTTTAATAAAATTATGCTAAACCCAGCATCTCATAACTTTAAATTTGGTGCTTTTTGTGTAAAAACCCCCACATCAGTTGCTGTGTGTGATGGGCAGCTCCAGACATGCCATGAGTGCCATGGTTGGCTTCCAGAATATTACATTTCAAGGGGATTCAGCTTTTAAATTTACTAATTTACTAACTAATATCTTTGAACAAACCCTTTAAATCAGCTATAGGTTTTATTTGTTAAATTGTTGCTGCTACCTGCGATGAACCACAAAACTTTTTCACTGAGAAAGGTGAAAAATTGAGAACATTGAGGAAAAAATTTAAGAAACATGAAGTTTATGAAGAGAGTCCAAGTTTCTGTTGGAGCCAAGGACTGGGAATATTGTTGAGCAGAGCATGTGGCTCTTGGCAGCACTGGAAAACTGTATTATCCCAGGATTCCAGCAGCTCATGGCCTGCAGTATTTTGAGGGGCAATGCTACCTTCCCAAATTTTGATGATTATGGTATTTCATACAGAATATGTCTAAAATGTGCCAAAACTGGACATGTTCAGTTCCTTCTGTTCATCACTAATGACACTGGGTGGGTACAATTTATCTACAGGACTATTCTGTCCTAAAACATCTCGATAAAAACATAAATTAATTGTGATTGTGATCAATTTTTGTGGGTTATTTTACCCAAATCTTTTATCTTTGCACTTGATGAAGACAAATCCAACGGTCCCTTTGGCCCTCAAGAGGAAAATTCCCGTCTAAAAGCGAAATCTAAACAACACCCCAAGGACTCGGTGAATAAACGCTAATTAGGTATCTCCACATATGATCTCAAAAGCTGAGCACAAATCCACCCTCCCTCTTTAACTCCAGCCTTGTCATCCTTTTCCTGGGGACATTTATCCAACCTTTCCCCACACCTGATGAGCTCAAAAAAAAAAAAGGTTAAGGAAAAAGTGTAATGAACAAAAAGAACGAACAAAACACTCGTCTCCCAGTTGTTCTGACGAGGTGGCTGCCCAAGACTCCCGGGAATTCTTCCAAAGGGAGTCAGAAACCAAAAGCAAATGTTGCTTGGAATGAATTCCAGAGAAAAGAAGGGTTGGCAAGGTTGAGAATGTAAGAGAAATTCCCAAGTGGAGCAAAGTAGAGGAGAGGTTTCCTCAGTGGAATGAGGTGTGAGGTTGGGGTTAGTTGGGATGAGGAGGATTGTTCAGCAGGGATAAAGCCCTGCCATTAAATGGCTGGAATTCACACGGAAAAAGGAGAGCAAAAGGAAACCAAACCACATTAATTGACTGCCTGAGCGGGGTCTCCACGGGAAAAACGGCCCCACCTCCCAAATCTGTCCAATCTCTCAAACACGGGGATACAGGGCTTGGAAAGACAAGCTGATGTTTTCCTGGAAGTGCCAAAAGGTTTTAATTCAAGTCCTGTGTAAGACCAGAAAATCAGGAATCAGGGCCCAAAAATCACCAAAATACACTTCTCCCGGGAATGAGAAATTGCTGCCTGTTCATGTTACACTGGGATGGTTTTGCAGCTGCAGTGGGGATCCGGGAATGACACGGAATGATGGCAGCCCATCCGATTCATTCTCCCAATTTATAGGGAAAGCCAGTATTTGGGATACAGGGCACTGACAGACAACTAGATGGAGTGATAACCCAGAGAGTGGGATACAGGTGATGCCGATTAACACAGGGAATGCCATGGGGAGACTCTTCCTACCTCACCTCATTCCCAAAAAACAACCAATTCAGGGAAAACCCAGCTGGGCCTCATCAGGACCAGCCAAAAGGACACCTCGGGGTGCCAGTGCTGGGAACAGTCAGGGAAGAAATTACAGCAATTAAACAAAGGGGACAAAGATCTGTAATTCCATGGCAATACATTCTGTAAGTCAGGGACCTGCCTTCCCCTGGAATATTGTACATCCCACTGCCAGCAAATGTGTCCCAACAGGGAAAGGGCAACAAAGAACCTTCTAAATCGAGTTTGATCAAATTCTGGATGAGATGGTGTGACAGGTTTCTTTAGCAGAGGAATGCTGGATTCCTTTCCAGTCACTTATTCCTCATCAGGTGATTAAAAAAAATAATTACCAAAGACACTGAAAATAAAGAACTTATTTGTCTGAGAGGACACTTCACAGGAGCATAAAATACTAAAATAAAAATAAAAACAACAAAGATTGAGAACTTGTAATCAGCATCTTTCCCTTGCATAAGCCTTTGAGGTGGCAAATTCCAAACTGTCAGAGGACCATTTTTCACATTAAATACATCAAAATAAAATCCCAGGGAAGAATTCATAAGATGAATTAATAACACAGAAATATAATAAGCACATCTGGCACTATTTGAATTAAACCTCTACATTTTCAGCCATAAATCAGCTGAAAAGATTGGATGGTAAAATGATATTTATGTCTGAGTCGGAGCTTTTCCTCTGATCCAATTAATCAGTAGCAACACTCAGGTACAGGACCAGTGTCCTGACTGGATATAGATCCACCTGTTCCCAAAAAAACCAACATTGCTTCCCAGAGAGACGAGGTTTGACCGTTCCACTCAAGGTGGGAGAAAAAAAAACAAAAAAAATCACATCTGATTGAGACTAAAACCAAATCACCATTTGAGGAATAAGCAACAATGGATTACTGGAACAAAATCAAAGGCTGTGGCAAAAAACTCCAAGACATGGAGCGATTTTCGGGATCCAAATCAGTTTTTGCAGCAAGTGCTCCTTTAAAAGGACCAGAAAATGGAATGTATTAATTTCAGTGAAAATTACTGAGGAAAAGCAAGGGAAAAGGGGCTTCCTACTGGGAGTGGATACAGAAAACTGGATTAAGCAGTCGGCAGAAATAGAGAGTTCTAAATAAGATTTAAAAATAAATTAATCCAGGTCTTTTAAAAAGGAAAAAATAACTGGAAATGTTCAACTTACACGGCCACAAACTCTGCGTGAGTTCTTTAATAAGGGAGGGAATAGAGATAATATTGGATGCAGACACACACTACAGGCTGAAAAATTACCCCCCATCTATTCATTCACTTGCAGCCTGGAATATCATCTGTTAGACTGACATTTGCATGGAAATAGAGGAACAATCCCCCAAAAGTCCAATGTATTGACAAAGAGTTGATAAAACAGGGATTTTTGCATCCGCATCGTCTGGCCATTACTCTAAAAATTCATCTAGTTCTTAATTTACCCTCTGAAAATTGTTCAGTTTATTAATTTCTGAGCTGAATTTGAATGGAGTCTGAGCACGACAGTGTGAGTGGAACCCAAAATTAAAGGTAGCAATGATCCCCACTGCTTAAAAAATGGTAAGGTTATTAATATTTAGCTTCTAAACGTGGATTTTCATTTCTCTTTTGTAATTTTATATTTCTGCCACAGTATATTACAATTAAGCTGCGTGTGTATATAAAAATAGCATCAGATAAACCCAGGTTTTGATCAAAATGTCTAATTAACACATTATAAACTGTTCTGCAAACAGTTGGACTGGCTGGAAATACAGGAGCACAACCAACAGGTACCAGGGATTAATTAGGAACAGGAGGAGTTTAGCCTTGAATTACTGCTTTATTTTCTCCCACAGTCTTCTCTAAACACATTCAAATTTTTCAGACAAAGGGGAATCATGTTCCCTTTGGAATCTTCGGATTGAAATGCGGGAATTGAAAAATAGTAGGAAAAAAACCATTTTGAAAATGAAGAGCATTTCCAACCTCACCAGGATCTTGTGATCTCTAAATCAGCAGTCATTTTAAAAATAATCTAATGTTCTACCCCAAATCAGGCCTAATAACACAGGAATTAATCTGAGCTTAATCAAGATCATACACTATGAATAAAATAGTGCATTTTCTCTTCGCTCTAAGATTCAATGATCAGCTCACCTCCCCTGCTGACTGTTTTAACTTTTAAAAGAATTACTTGTGTTTCCTGCTTTTGGCTGCTTCTTCTGACAAATAAATACAACCTAAAATGTGGAGGGGGAAACATAATTATTCTGAGGAGAACCCGCATAAAATCAAGGCGAAGAGATTCGTATTTTAGATACAGACCACAGAGAGTTGGGTGAATTTATGCTTCGCTCCAGTGTCGCGCTGTTCTGTACCCAAGATATGCAATAAAATACAATCATCACATCAAAGACCTTCATGCAAAATCCCCAAAAGAAGATGAGAAAGAACCCCCTAACAAAGCTGAATTTGACGGTGGCCTCAGTAATTAGATTAATAATTAATTCCACTTATGCCAAAGTGTTTGTTTGTTGGAGAAAACCCTCCCAGAAAATGCATTTAAACTTGGGGCTGGTGAAGCAGCCACTGTCCTCCATAAAGTTCCTTTATATATTTTTCCACAATATGCACAAAACCAGAATATGAAATCAGAAACATTTTACACATTCTCATACTTCAGAGAGCACTAACAGCATTTTACTAGTCGAAAGCACTTTATCTTCATGTCTCTATAAGGCAGAGTTGGTGCATAATAATGTAATTTATATTGCCTAAATGTTATTTTGGGAGCATTGCATCATTTCTCAAACTTCATGACCTTTACAATTTTCGAAACTTTTATTTCCCTCATTATTCTGAACAGATTTCATTACATATTTTGAATGTAAACAACCCTGAATAATGATGGCCCCATTACGGATGTACAGCGCTGACAATCGGGCGCGGGGCCGAGATGGAAACCCAGTGCATTAATTTCCCTCTCATCTCCCGCAACTGCGCTCCCATAAAAAGTTTTATACTCAACTCACATAAATCATGAGCAAGAAAAATGAGAAAATCTGGTGGCTAACTCATCTTCCAGCATTCTGCGAAAATGAAATTCACTGAAATACCTATCAAAACTGCAATCATCAAGAGATAATGTCTGCTTAGGTCTATCTGCACTTTCCGATTTAATTTCCTCCGTGCCCTTGACATCCACAGATACCATTAAGATTAAGCGCCGAGAGTAACTGAGCAGTTCCCCCTTTTTGATATATGGGGCCCAGGCACTAAATGGAATATCATCATTTGAAAATTAATGCAATATTTCTTTTGTTAGGTTTTTTTTTTCCCCCCCCTCCCGGAGCGGGCCGGAGCCGCCGCTTCCCCGGCAGTAATTTCCCCGTCGGAACGCCGCGCAATTACGGGAGCTGCGCACCTTGGGCAGGGGTCACCCGAACCGCCGCCGCGCTTAATGAGCGCCGAGATCAAACCCCCGGCACGCCGAGGGTGCCGGCGCCGCCTCGCAGGCCGCGCCAGCAAAATATGACGGGATCATTAGAGTAATAAGCATGGAAATCTGGTTGCAGATTAACCTCTGCTTTCCACGCCGCTTTCATCTCGTGGGGCGCTGCGCAAATCTCGTCAGCTTTTCATCAGCCCCCGCCGAATCGCTGCCACCGCGGCCGCGGCGCCCGCACAGGGATAGGGCTCGGCGCAGGTGCCAAGGGAAGTGACACCCGGGATTATTTCATGGGGTTATTGACACCCTCCCATCAGTCCCGGCATCCGCCTGCAACGCCGCCACAGCGACGGTTCGACCTGCCTCCTAAAATTCACAGGAGTCAAATTCCCGGAGCAAATGCGAAAGGGATGACAAAGCGAAATTAAAAAAAATCCAGGCCCAAGGGTCCAGGTGGATGAAAGGTCAGCGGTCCCCAAACCTGGTGGAGGTACATTATTAAACGAGGATGATCAAAGTTTACTTTTTAATAAAGACACAAAGACATTAAAGCCTCCGGCACTGTTTTATGTGGAGTTGCTCTGGTTTCAGAGGTGGCTGCTAATGCAAAGTGACAGGGTAAAACTGGGTTCTTTTACAAAGTTTAGACCAAATTTGTCGCTGTTGTAACGACAAACTATTTCAACCCTTTGAATATTCCCCCATTAACATATTCCGTCTATGATGGTTCGATACCACAGTTGTTTGATTAATATCTGGAGCTAAAAGCACAAAACCCTCAGAACAAATAAAAGTGGTGTGTGCACATTAATTTAATACATATTCAGGACAGTGGGTTCTCCACAAATCCTTCGGATCTCCAGAGCCCCTCTGGAGGAGGAGCCCATATTTCATCCCCGTAGGCAAATAGAGCCAAACAGAATGGCTTTTTCCATGGATATTCATAAGCCATTGATCTTCTGCTGCGTGATTGCCTAATATGAACCTGATCCAAAGCTTATGAAGGAGCTGGAAAGGTTTCCAACAGACTGCTGAGAGGAGGGACAGTGTTCAAATGCCAACCCTGGTTGAGGGGCCACTCCCGGCAGCCACCGACCCCTGACGAGGTTGGGGACCCCACGGGGGTCATCTCATGGGGACACAGCCAGCCCTGCCACTGCTCCTCAAAGAGCACCTCCCAGTCTGCTGCCATCCCTGATTTTGGGAAGTGAGGGCTGGAGACTTAGTGGCACTTCAGGCTGCCCAAGGGGAAGTCCCCGGGGATGTCCTGGACGTCAAAAATCACCTTGGCCACAGGAGGAAGGGACCTCCATCCCCTGCCCTCGATCTCTTCCTCTCAGACTGGGACAACGTTTTCAACCAGAAATCTCAGTGCTCAGCACAACTATGACCTGCCAGGAAAACTCATTTTAGGGATTTACACTGGGAAGAATCCTTTGACCATTACATGTATCAACCTTAAAGTGAACCTATCCCTTATAATTAATAAGTGATGAAAATCAGAGGGTTGAACAAGCCTGAACACGCAGCAGTGACTGAAGAGTTCATCTAAGCAAAGAATCTCAGGTGTAAAAGGCCTTAACCCTGTGCATATGCAAGAATTGAGAAGTGGATGACTGGAATGAGGAAGGAAATAAATGCATCAGCATTTCTTATGGCATCACAAGCTATAAACTATAATCTCTAAGGGTTCTGAGACCACCAGCACAGCCCAGCACCGTTTCCCTTCCACTAATCTCACACCCACCCACACCCACTCTGCCCACGTGGCTCTTCCTGTGCCAGAGGGGGAGACTTCACAGAATACCCTGTTTTCTTATGCAAAAAAACCAAATTCCACACTAAATTGCCATAACTGTATCCCAGCACCACGTTCCTGTTCTTCTCTCAGGCTTCCTTCTCTTCTGGACAAGAAGATCCTCAGGGATCTCACCCAGGAGAGGCATTTGATCAGAAACCAAGGGGCATGAAAATTGTAATTCCCGGGAACACCACAGTGGTTTTCCTAAGGGAATTTTTTTCAGGTTTAATGATCAGGATATGTGAGAAAGAATGTCTTCCATCAAAAAAAAATTATGTATAGTGAAATAGCTTGTTCTCAAATAACACACTTTCAATAGGAAATATCCCAACCCTCCCTTCACCCTGACACTGCTACAGTAAGAGACAATTCCAGCCTGCAGAAGATAATTGACCAGCATGGAATTTTGCCAGCATAGCAAGATAAACATAATTATTCCTATTAAGAGCGTTAATTAATTGTTTGTGAGCACAAATAATTGGCTGCTTGGTTTTACGGCTCATTAGAAAGCCAACAACTCTCCCAGACATCCCTGTCCAGGGGCTGGTCAGGGACCACCAAGCTGTGACCACCAGAAACCGAGCCAGTGACAGTCAGGGAGAGGTGACACTGAAATCAAACTCCAGGAAAAAAATTAGTGAAAGTTGCTAAATAAATACTAACAATAAAGAAGTAACATCTAGTAAAATGTGAACACTTAATAAAGGAGTGGCTTATTTTGTTTGGGTTCTTTGGGTTTTGTGGGGTTTTTTTCTGGTGGTTCCAATGAAAGAAAGACAACGGAAGGAGTCCAGAGGTGGCCACGGAGATGCTCCGAGGGCTGGAGCCCCTCTGCTCTGGAGCCAGGCTGGGAGGGTTTGGGGGGTTCACCTGGAGAAGGCTCCAGGGAGACCTTCCAGGGCCTAAAGGGGCTCCAGGAGAGCTGGAGAGGGACTGGGGACAAGGGATGGAGGGACAGGACACAGGGAATGGCTTCCCACTGCCAGAGGGACAGCATAGATGGGATATTGGGCAGGAATTCCTGGCTGTGAGGGTGGGGAGGCCCTGGCACAGGTTGCCCAGAGAAGCTGTGGCTGCCCCATTCCAGGAAGTGTCCCAGGCCAAATTGGAGCACCCTGGGCTAGTGGAAGGTGTCCCTGCCCATGGCAGGGGGTGGAATGGGATGGGCTTTAAGGCCCCCCTATATTAAATGTAAAGCAGCTCAGGTAACAAGACTCTGCAGAGGATATTTCCAGCCCACTTTGCCTCAATCCCAGCAAAACCTTGCACACCACTGACCTCTATTCCTGATCCTCACCTCCCCAGGCCACTCCAAACCCCCAGAGCCTCTTCCTTCCCACCTCCAGGAGTGAGGTGCTGTTATGAATCAGCCCTGCAGCTCAGGCTGTCACAGAAATCCCAACTGAGGACAAGTCCCAGCCGTGGTCATCTGTCAAGGTACAGCTCTTGAGAATGCATGAGGAAAATCCCGGGAACCCGTCGCATTACAGCTCCCTGACACCAGCAGGGCAATGAAACACTTCCAAAATTTATTTAAGAGATTCAAGTTGCATGAGAAATACCCCTGGAAAGCAGCAAACAAGATGAATTTTCCAACGGCTCTAAAAACTCGGCTCTTTGTTCCATTTGCAGATTCAAACTCCAGCGGCAGGAGAACATTTCATGTGCCACCACTACAAAGGGGAACTGTTGACAACCTCCTTTTCATCCCGTGGTACTGCGAGGAGATGTTGGTACCCAAGCTCCTACAAATCACATTTCCCAGGTGATTCCCAAAACAGGAAGCAACGAGAGAAAAGTGACTCTTCCCAACGCCCGTGTGGCGGAGGCAGCAAGGTTTGATTTTTCACGGCAGGATGGAACAGTATGGATTGTTTATAGACATTCCACGATAAAATTAAACAGCAATTTAAACACTTCTCACGATGGACTGAGCCAGACGTGCTGTTGATAGTGAATATTTTAATTTAATGGGATTTAAGAACCTGTTTAAATGAACTATTTAATGTTGCAGGGATTGCTGGTACAACCATCCGAGGCTCAACCAGCTCCTGACTGGTGACAATATTGTATTTTCTCCAGTTTTGATCAACTGATGGGTTTTAAATGCTAAGTCTGGCTTGCCATCACTTGGTTTAATATGTTTACTTAACCCAAAAATATTTTGCACCTCAATTATTATTTTCTGCTGCAGCACTGAATGGAATTTAAGCCGATCCATTATTCATAAAGCAAAGACAAGAGAAAACACAAAGCTGTGCACTCCTTTCAAAGCCTCCAAATGACTAAAACACACCATATTTATGCATGGAATATTTGATTGTGTCTCTGGCTCTCTCTTTTTTTTTTTTTTTTTTTTTTTTTAATCACAAGTTTGTTGTTTTCAGATCAGGATATGCCAAAAATCCAACACCAAACAATTTTTGTTTATAATGAAGGCAATCATCAATCCAAGGATTGTAGTCCCGTTTATTTCATCTCTACATCAAAAAAAAGTAATTTAAAAAAAATTAAAATTCCCTTGAAATGGGGAGATAAATGAAAATGTGAGTGCCTTCACATAATAACAGTAGGCTGACCCTCTGGGAAATGGTTGACTTTCTCAATTCAAGGTATTCAAAGCTCATTCAAAAGTGTTCATTTGGAATGCAGATATCAAAGATGATGCAAATGTTCAAGAGAAAATTAAAACTTACCAGATGTTCTAATCCAGCTTTGATGTTTCCAGAGTCCCTGTAACAGAAGAACAAAAGTTCTAAATAGTTGCTAAACCCTTGTCTGCAACGATTTATGTTTAACTGGGAAATGGCAAAGCCATGTAATTACTTGAATATATAAAATTTTTACTCTTAATAAATATATTTACTTGTAATACCTAAAAAATATTGATTATCTTAATTATTTAAACCCTCAAACATTACCTGCCTTTAGACTGCTATAAACTGCAGCAGGACACGTATTTAAAAATCAAGATTTTTAATATAATTATCCCACTGTTTCTACTGGAAATAATCCACCAGGACAGGGCACGGGGCTATTTATCAAACCCACATTTGGTGGCTCCTGGTCCTGCTTTGCCACTTCTTGAATAATAAAATTCTGTGCCCATTTACAAGGTGATGGAGTGAATGAATTGTATATTAGCTCTGGGGTCGTGGCAGCCACACTGCAACTTTGCATTTGGTTCCTGACAGCTGGAAAAAATCCAAGTGTACAGGTAGAAAATGAGCAGGAACATTGCATAAAGGCAGCTGCAAAAAGAATGGACTGAACTATCAAAGGAAAAACACTGAAAAGCAAGAATTCAGAGGGAAAATTAATCCTTAACACGTCGTGCTAGGGGAAAAAAAAAAAGAGATGTAAACAAACTAAAAGTCTCCAAATCTCAAACCACTGAACAAGGACTGGCTTCCACTTCCACTGACTCCAGGTTCTGCCCACTTCCAAAACCATCCCCTCTTGGGGAAGTGGGTTGTTCCCCTGGCAAACAAGAAGAAACCACCCAGGAGGATTTCAGGGAACCAGTTCCTGAACTATGCAGTGCAGGATGAATTTACAATATTACTTTTTCAGTAATTTCCCAACTCCATCAAACCAGAGGAGCAAAAGCCCAGCTGGGTTCTCCCAAGACAGCGAAGGGAGGCAGCCCCAGGCTCTGCTCCCTTCAACGCCTGCTGAAGGCTGTGAGAGGCACAATGGGAATTTACACCCAAAAATGGCCAAATGGGGGATATTTTACTAAACGTGGAACAGGGCTACCTGCAATTACACATTTACCACCTTGCTGTACTGTATTTTAGACTTTTTACAGCAAGGTTTTATTTATAATTTCACGGAGCTTTCCAAAAATGCGCTGGGCAGGGGTTTTGTTTTTCTATTCAAATGTCATTAATGAAGCGACCGAAAAAGACGCACTTTCCTTACACTGTCAGTTTGAATTTTGAAAGAAGAATTTATTGATCTCAGCCATACAATATTTAAACAGAAACTGTCTCCCACATCTTCAGCCTGGAGAAGAGAAGGCTCCGGGGAGACCTTAGAGCATCTTCCAGAGACTAAAGGGGCTCCAAGAGCTGGAGAGGGACTTTGGACAAGGGATGGAGGGAGAGGACAAGAGAGTGGATTTAAGGTGAAGAAAGGAAGATTTGGATGGGATACTGGGGAGAAATTCCTCCCCGTGTGGGTGGTGAGGGGCTGGGATGGATTTCCCAGAGAAGCTGTGGCTGCCCCATCCCTGGAAGTGCCCAAGGCCAGGTTGGAGTAACCTGGGCTAGTGGAAGGTGTCCCTGCCCATGGCAGGGGGTGGCACTGGATGGGCTTTAAGGTTCTTTCCAACCCAAACCATTCCATGATTCTCTGATCTGTTTTTCAGGTGCTAAAGGCCTTTAAGGACTGGATTATTTGGGAAGCAGGACATGGCAGGAGGAGCTCCCAGGTCCCGGCCCATCCTGCGCCGTCCCCGCCGTCAGTATTTGTGCAGCTCCCCCTGCCCTGTGCTGAGAACAGGCTTCATTCAATTAGAGGTCTCAAAACTGATAAAAAAGGTCCTGAAGTGGAAAATGCGACGAGATTATTGGCAAATGAATAAAGATTTGTATCGAACCAACACACACAAGTACAGCAGGGTTTGGGGGGTGGTTCTTTTTTAATCATCCCCTGTCTCAAGTCTTGTGGGAACAGCGAGTTTCCCTTCCCCTCCTGCAGCACATCGATTTCTGAATTAGACTGCAATATTAAATAATTAATATACTTGCCATGATTGATGTTTTGCATTAGTTGAATATTAGGTTATCAATCAAAATCCACTTGGTTTAATGTAATAATATTGAAAAAGTGTCACTGGCTGTTCATCCAATTTGTAGTTGAGGCAGCACAGACAGGAATATTGGTGTAACACAAGGCCCTAACACAGGAAATGCACTGGTTGAACATCCATAAGGAAAACATTATCAAACTAACCAGGACAAGGCTGAGCTTGTCCTAAATAAACCTTGGGGCACCTGTCACTTCCAATGAAAACCCTTCCCAGCCGGAGGCTGCTGGGGATCAATGAGCCACCGCTGAAGCCACGGCAGAACCTGCTCTTTTAGTTAGGCAATAGATTATAACATATCAAACAGTTATATATATTATACTATTGTATTGTTCGTATGACATTATACAAATAAGAGCCCCATCCCTCCTCTGTTCCATATGTCCTCTCTCTGCACAGCCAGACCCATGGCTACAGCTCTGCCTCACCTCTAATGGCTGCAGAAAACCTTAACCCATAAATCACCACAAATAACAGCCAAGAGCAGCTTTATGCACATCCAATATTCCAAAACTCAGATAAAAGAACACCACAGAGTTTTAGTAATCTGATATCACCATCAGTAATAATGTTCTACTCCATTTTACTGTTTACTCCACACACCAAAGTCCGTATTTTCCTTTCATACCATTCCCAGGGCCCCACAGTTATTTTTTTTGGTTCATTAGGCAAGTCTGATTTTATTCTGGAGTTTTCCTTTTTTCCAATCAAAAAGCTCAGGAATGGTGTTTCCCCACTACAGCCAAGATTTCTGCTGTAAAATACCAGTTGATAAGCATTTAAAATCATCCATTAAGTGAGCAAACATAACACCCAGGCTAATCCAAATGTTTCAGAATTGCCAGGGGAAGAAATTCCAGCTCCATTTGAATCATGGTCATGAGGGACCCATAACAACAAGCCAAGAATTCAATTAAGCAAGTTCCACGGCAGGAGGTGGAACTGGATGATCTTTAAGGTCCCATCCAACCCAAACCATTCTGGGATTCTCTAAGTTTAGCCATGACTGGGATTACTTAAACCCAGTGTAGGTAACTGAGGTGATGTTAACTTAAGAGGTTCTGCTGCCTTTGCCAGTAAAATAAACTAAAAATATTCACTAGCACTTGCTGGAAATCATGATTTTAATCTGGAATATATCCATGTTCCTAAAAATAGTCCCCACATCAAAGCAACCATTAGTCAAGGGAGCTGGAAAACATGCAATATCTTCTAAATATCCAAATTTAGGTGTTATAAAATAGCCTAAGGTATCACATAAAATTTACTTTTTAGCAGTTTCACCCAGGAACTGCAGAACTAACACACATTTTCTTTGCCATGGTTTTTGGGTTTGAATCCATAGGCCACGGAATAATTCCATGGATTATCTGTACTTATGGATAGTACAGGATAATTCGGGTTGAAGGGCCTCTGGAGGGTGCAGAGTTTTATCCAGGCTGGTTTTGGAAGCCCAGCTCCAGAAGGAACACGTCCTGCTGATCCAGTGGCCTCACTGGGAGCATCTTTCCTTTTCTCTGCTCCAAACACTTCTTGTTTTGCATCTCTCCCCCCACCACAAACCACTCCAAAGCGCCCAAACCCCCTTCCTCGGTGACCTCCCTCCTCCTCAGGCTGCTGGGTGCCATGGGGTGCCCCCAAAGGCCCCTCTTGTCCAGGCTGAGCCCCCCCAGTCCCTCAGGTCCCTGCCAGGGAACTGCTCCAGTCCCTGCCCGATCCTGGCAGCCTGAACTCCACCCTACACATCCCAACGTCTGATTTAGCCCCTCGGGAGCCAAAGGGATCAATAAATCCCCCCATCATTAGCCAGGCATTTGGCAGAACCCCCCCCAGGGCCACAACACTAACGAGGAGCTGCAGGAGAAAGGTCACACACAGCCTTTGGGGTCAGGCCACCAAACCCTCCAACGAGGGCCTGTTCTCTCCACCCCTCCCAAACGTGTCAGGTGGGATCAGGAGCGTCACCCCAAGTGGGCAGGGATAATTCTCACAGAGCTCTCTCACCCTTCAAATTTCCTTGGATCATTCCACGAGGACATCACATACTGCTGTCAATAATCTGTCAGGTATCACTGGAAACAGTCACCTTTTTTGTCCCACTGTTCCTCTTGGATGAAGAGCCTCACAGCAGAAGGTGTTCCTGGAACAACCTCCCGTTTTCCTGTTCTTTATCCTCACCTTAACCTTCAGCCTTCCCTACAAATCTTCCTCTGAGCAGCCCCCACACCTCCTATTTTTCTTTGGCACGTTACCGATCCCCAATTTATCTACTATTTTAGATCAATTATTTAGATGTTTATCTACTATTCTAGAAAAGCAACCTCAAAACAAACAGCTGAATCTCTTCAGGAACTTCAGCAGGCGACAACATATTAAACACTCACCAACACAAGCAAAGCAAAGAGGGAGGAACACCTGGAACTCACCTTGAGAGGTGGCCTGGTCCCTTCTCCCTACGCTCGGTGTTGAAGGGAGACAAAGGTAAATAAAATCAAACTCATCTAAATCAGGCTCAGATAAGGAATTTTTTTACACCACTTAATCCAGCAGCATTGTTAATACTCAGAATTTCTGAGTAAAGCCCAGCAAATGGCACCACCACCAGCTGGTAACTCTCTCCTCTCTCTCTCTCAGAAGGTGGAAATCCCCCATTTCTGACCTCTGGCCAGATCATCCCTCCCAGCACTGAGGTTAAAGGCCAACATCTCATGATTTCTGAGCCCACACCTGCTTTTTCTCATCTTTTCTGCACGAAAAACCCATCAAGAGCAGCGAATGGTTGGGGAATCCTACACCCTGCTAGGAAAAGCATCCACCATATTTTCCAAAAAGAGTGGAATCTTCTTCTCTCTTTTTTAATATCAACTTCAAAATATCAGGAACTGCTCCTAGAAAGACCCCAAAGCTGGTGGTGTTGGCCTCAGTGGATCCCTCACTCCAGTCAGGGAGTTTTGCTCAGGAAAAAACAGTACGAGGTTTGGCCAATTACTAATAAATTTAAATGCCATAAAGACTCCAGATCATATGAAGGTCACTTAGAAAAAGCAGGAAGAAAAGCAGAAGTCACCCCCTACACAAACACATCGAAATAACTTGGGACTGCCGAGGAACTCAGTGGAATATAATGAAAGGTAAATTGAATCATGCTAAAACCAGGGACTTCAAACAGGACACAAGGTGAAACAATTTCCATAATATGTTATCCTAGAGAGAAGGAAAATCGCTACCCAAGAGACCTTATCAAATATTCAAGAGGGGGAAATATATATTTATATATAACCCCGACTGACAGAGTAAAATGCAACTGAAATAAATACTGGAACTAAACAGACAGGGGGGAAAACCAAAATAGAGTGTTGATAGAATCAGCATTTCCAAACAGACCCTACAAAAATATTCCTTTCTTTTGTACATATTTCTCAGATAAACAAGAGCCAAAGTAACTCCCCAAAATCTCACAATTCAGTTTTATCAAGACTTCAGGTCAGATATGGAAATACCATGAATTACCAAAGCAGATTTCTTTATCCTGGATGCCAGTTCAAGCCACTCCTCACTAAACCTGGCAATTCCAAGGACCTCAGAACATCCAACTCCTTGGAGCTTTCATACGTGGAATGGGGTTTGGTTGGCATTTGTCCCGAATTTTCCTGGGAGTTTTCCAATGTGGAGTGGGGTTTGATTGGTTTTTCGCCTTGATTTTCCTTGGAGTCTCCATCTATGGAGTGAGGTTTGGTTGCTTTTTCCCCTGGGTTTTGCACCTGCTGTTCCACGCTCAGGGCTCCCTTCACAAGGAGCTAAACCTCGTTCATCCCCCGTTTGCATTCCCAGCAAACACAAATAATTAAGCGTCAGGCTTCGGAATGTCACTGTCTGTGTTAACCAGCCTTAAATAAATTAGACAACTTTGGCCCGCTTTACCTTCTCTGTAATATTATTTCGTAGATATTCAATTAAAACACATCCTGTAGGTGAAAGTGGAGGAAAACATTTCCAGCACGGCCATCAGCGCTGGTCGGAAGTGTTGCTAATTAGCCTCAAAGTACAAAACAGATTAGAAAAGTAGCAAAAAGCCCAGCTTTGTAAATGCCCAGAACGCTGGGCTGAATATTAAACAAAGCCCTGCAAGTTTTAATGTCGGGAAGCACAACTACAGGAAAAACTCTCCGGACTAGTAGCGAGTGTTACAGGTTAATGAGGAACACAGAAAGAGTGCACAGTAATTATCATACCCAGCACCTTCCCATCTGTGTTTGGATGGCTCTGGAATATAAACACAGTTGATCAGCATTAAGCCTGGAACTAATTACACATGTATTTCTATTTGCATACTGGCAGGGTAAATATTGAAAGCGGGAGATTCTCCCCCGCTCGCGGTACTGAGGAATATTCACCGCGAGTGCAAGGCAGGGAGGAAATTTAAATGTTCTAAGCACTAAAACAATTTGACTACAATCAATTTTCCATTTTCTGAAAGCTCCTAAATCCCCCTCATTCACCCAATTACTACTGTACTTAACCTAATGAAATTTTATTCTGTGGGAACAATACTATTCTCCGACAACAAAAAAATCCGAGCTTAAAAACTTCCAGACAAAGAATAAACTCCCAGAGAAAAGATGCAAATAAAATGACTATCGTAATCTTTTGTTTTTGGTTTGCAAGTAGAAAAGTGAGGGGAAACAAAGGGCTGGAACATAGCATCTGTCATATCAGAATATAAAAAGATGATCCTGGCAGCAAATGAAAAAGCTCTAATTCATTTGCAAATCAAGCTGCCAGTTCTATTTCAAGCTGGCGGGAACTGTCAAGAGTTAACAAGATAATCACTTTCAATCCTGCCTTCAATGGTACATTACACTGTTATTCCATTCAATAAGGCCCTTCTTTGGGGCACTGGATGAATGGTTTTCATTTCTAACTCACACAAAAAGTTGCAAAAAAGAAAAAAAAAAAATCCATGGGGCTTAAGGAAGAAATCCCTTTATGGGCATTTATCTGCCGGCACTTGCTCGGAGGCAAAATGAGATATTTGGATACATTGGTGGCCATTCACTTCCTCTATTCCTTCAGGCCCTCAGTCTGGTGATAAAAAAAAAAAAAATATCCCACAAGGAAACCTCAAGCCTGTTTAGTTTGGGGTTAGTTGGGGTTTTTTTGAACTATCTGTGCACATTAACCAAGTTCTGGAATAATCTCTGGTAAATACTTTACACCACACTGAGACAGCACCGTGTTTGATCGGCTCCACCTCTGCCTAAATTCAGTAGAAACTTGTCAAAAAATAGTAAACGCTCATGAAAATTGTGCTTAGGGAAACATTAACCAGTTCCTCATTAAATATTCAATCACAATAAAGTTACCAATTAAAGGCACTCTGCCTTGGAAACCAGGCAATCTCCAATTGATCTGGATTAATTATTTGTTATTATTTTTTAAGACTGCACTGTGAATTCTTCCCAAAAGGAGAAAATCTTATAGAACTTTATTAAGCATTTAAAACTTGTTTGCTGGCGCCCAACTTTCTACCAAACTCTGTGAATAAAACGCTTCTTGTTCTGGCTTATCGCTCAAAATTCATATTGTGAGATAAAACCTTGGTTCCATTGTGCAGATGCTCATTCTGTTATTGAATATTCATATTGAAAGGTTGGACTTGATGATCTTGGAGCTCTTTTGCAACCTTAATGATTCTACAGTGGCAATTTAAAGCTTTCATATTAACTTTGGAAACAAATGAGAAATCTTTTTAATTCCTTTCTTTAATCCCCCAGAACAAAGCTAATATCTGTATTTAATATCTGAACTGAGTTCAGTTTGTCCAGCCTCAGGTCTGTTACCCATAACCAATTGCAAATACAGCTGTACATATTCTTAATTTATGTTTCTAACCAGCAAAAATCACTTTTCTTAAACTCAGGGACTCACCTCACCCATCACTTCTTATTCTATTTGCATAACTTAGATTTTTGATTGCTTTTATAACCCATCACTACAAGTCAGACAAACTCCTTCCACCTGCACCTTTAAATTAAGGGTTTCTTTTACGAGAAATCTAAACACCAGAATTTATCAGCTTTGGTTTTGTTCTTTGCACTTCACAAGTTTCTTCAAAGGTTCTAAACACAGAGATGTTCTTACAATCAAAAAAACCCCACACTAACAAACCCAAACCTCCTATGAATTTATCTATGCAGCGCTAAAACACATTTGGCTTTGCTGCCCCACTGTCCCTGCTTCCTGAAAATAAAGAATATAAACTAAAAATTCAAAGTTCCCACACTTTGGAAGGACCTTGAAAGACCCTGGAAGGTCCTTGAAGGAAGGACTTTGAAAGGGGACGAGATGCTGGACTTGGGGTTGAAATTAATAGGAAGTGCCAGATGGATTTCGAAGGGCAGCTTGGGGCTTCAGGTGAGACTGATGGAGCCCCAAAATAACCCAGGAGCAATGTGGGATGTGGTTCCTTCCTCTCCAGCGAGCAGCAGTAGGACCCTGGTACTGCTGGAAAACAAACAACTAATCAAATAAGTAACAATAGACCTAAAGCTGATTGATTTCCGCAGCTCAGGTGAAGGCCCAGGATGACCCAACAATCCCAGGACACAGATTTTAAAGCCAAAGACGAAGGAAAGGTAGTTCCATGTTTCCATTATGACACTAAGGCAAGAGCAGCACGCTGGGGACCGTGGTGAGCTCGGCTGCGCCCCACAAAGCAGCACTTGGCTGAAATTCCACTGCCTGGGACTGCATTTGATCCAATTTTAGCCCACAAACCTCGAGCTTTTTTAGGCCTCACTGGCAGGAGGTATAAAATCCAACCTGGAAATGCTTTCCCACTGCCCCTCTCTGTGTCCCTGCAGCTGGGTTTGGTCCTTTGGCTTCATCCCTCAACCTTCTCTGATCTGGCCTCAATTTCTCTGCCTGAGGGGCACAGGGAGACACTTGGAATAGGCTCTAAATGCTTAAAATATGTTGAAGTGTCAGACAGTTTGTCATTCCTAGACAAGGTAAAAATTTTCCTTCTCCTGAAAACATCTACTTGATCTCAGGATATTTAGTTTTCATCTCCTCAGCTCCCTCAGTAACAGAGTTTTTAGAATTTCTGGTCATAAAAGATTTGAGTTTTAGGTTTTATTTCACAACTAAACATTTTTCTTGCATCACAACTCAATGTAGCCCTAAGGAAAACCTTTGGAAGCCTCTTGGTTTCTGTAAAACAGTCATGCCAAGAAGCCCAGTCTAACTTCCAGTAAGGAAGTTGTATCTCCTCCTAACAACTTACATGTTTGGCTGTGTTGCAAGAGAAATTTGTAAAATTTACAAAGGTAAAGTTGTTCAGACTTGAGAGGAAATTAGTTCCTTGGCCACAAATAAAGGGAAAGAAATAATATTTCATCAAAATTAAATAAAAATAAAAACTCAATCCAAGTCTCAAAACAGATCTGACCAAACCCAAGCCTAACAGACAGTGACAAAAATCACCTGAAAGTGATTTAAAAGTAGTGAAAAGGTGAGGAAAAAAACCCCAAATCAAACTAATTCCAGCTAACTGGAGTCAGGGAGCAGAGGAGATGGACAGGGATCACTAAAGTGGTCCCACATACAGCAAGTCCCCACCTTGGTTTTTACAGGGCTCAGTCCAAAACCAGCACCAAACCACCGAAGGCTGTAAAAGCACCTTCAAACACTCAGAATGACAAGGCTCAGAAACTGAAGTGCATCTTGATCATAATATTTCAGAGTTCAAGAATAAAGGCCTTCAGAGTACCCCCCCAAAAAAATCTGCTCCACGTGAACGGAGTCAGAGGGTTTTGTACCTAAAACAGCCACGTGGGGATTGCAGGAACAGGCTCATCCCTCAGTTATCTCACAAGGCCACGAGACCTCTGGAATCCAGGAGCAATTAACTCTCCCCTAACTGCACAGCAGCTCTGGACAACCAACACCAATAGGTCTGTACCTTGTTTATTCGTCCGTCCTTTCTCCAGTGACTTGGAATGTCCTCCGACTACATAAAATACAAGTCTGTTATTATTTGAGAACAAATAATCAATGTTGAAATTGCTTTTGGTCTTGGTGTTTATTGTGGATCTTCTGCAAGAGGAACTCCAGAAGAAACAGATGTATCCAGGATGTGCCTGGGTTGAAACCACCGGAATTTGATGTCCCACACATTGCAGTGAGAAGAGGACACAAAGATCTGCAAGTGGCACTAAATCCCAATTTAGGGGTTTTTGTAGAAAATGTCACAGCCTAAAAAAAAAACAACCCCAAAGCTTTGAGCTCTCTCTGAACTCTTCCTGTCTGTTGAGTTGCACCAAAACCTCCCTCAGGCTTCACATTTCTTTCACTATTAAGTTGTTACCACATCACGTTGGTCTTACTCGTTTTACTCTCTTGCTTTCAATAATAACCTTTTAACCTTTTACTGCCACAAAAAACCAACATCATCTGTTTTATTTGGCACTTCTCATTCCCACCACTTCCCAGAGAAAGTCCAATGTCTAGACCAGAAATCACAGAATCCCAGCGTGGTTTGGGTTGGAAGGGACCTTAAAAGACCATCCAGTTCCAACCCCCACCGCAGCCAGAGACACCTTCCACTAGAACCTTGCTAAGTATTCTGGATTTTGGCATTTCTTCAGTGAAATTAAAATAATTAGTATTGCACATTATCGATTTACCACCAACTGGACCAAAATTAGGTTTTAAAAAAAAAAATAGGACAAAAATATAAAACATGTCTCGTTCTACAGCCAAGATTTCCCACAAAAAAGCCAAGATTTCCCTCAAAGGTTATTTTTTTAAATAAAGCCAAGAGATTCCTGAAGAAATTAAGTACCATGGACACTGTGGGCTCCAAGGAAACTTGGATCTCAAGCAATTTGGAGCTTGAGGATTAAAACCAGCACTTCCTGTTGTACCTGCAAATCTTAGAGGTGAAGTGAAACATTCTACAAAAAAAAAAAACCCCTGAACAAATCAGTGGCCAGATCCTTCCAGAGCATTCACAGAGCATACAGAAAGAGCTGAGAACATGGATGGTCCAGAAAAGAATTCCTAAGCTGCAAAAATCTCCAAGAACCACCTTGAGTTACAAACCCAGCCAACAAACTGCAGCCCCCATCAAAGTCTACTTCAAGTTCCCAGCATTGCTCTTTGGGGAAACAAATTCCTACCTTCTCTGGGGAAATAAGGTGAAGTTAGATGTCTATTGGTCCATAAAAGTTACCTTAATCCCTGTATTTTCAGCTGTACCTGGCTCAGATCCCCTCAGCTCACAGCGTTTAGGGAGGAGACACGTGGAATCTCCACTGACCCCCCTCACAGACTCCGTGTGGACACTGAACTCCGCAGTGGAAACGATTTTATCTGTCACATGTCCCCTCCAGCACTCACCTACCTGCTGCTCAGGAAGGGATTCCTGGAATCCCTGAGGTTGGGAAAGCCCTCCCAGGCCATGGAACTCCCCCCTGTGCCCCATCCCCACCCTCTCCCCCAGCCCAGAGCACCGAGTGCCACATCCAGTCCTTCCTTGGGCACCTCCAGGGCTGGGCACTCCAAACCTCCCTGGGCAGCCCCTGCCAATCCCTGACCACCCTTTCCATGAGGAAATTCCCCCTGATGTCCAACCTGAACCCCCTCGGGTTCTCACAGAATCACTAAGGTAGGAAAAGACCTCCAAGGCCATGAAGTCCAACCATTCCTGAACCAGAGTGATGCTCTAAGCCAAGCCCAAAGTGGGTTTGGTTTACACGAAAATGCCTTTTTTTCAGCAAAGTAAGGCCAACACGTTCAGGGTGGCAGAGTGGGTCCCAGTTCTGTGTGAATCAAGCTTTAATCATTTCTCAAAGAGGAGCAGCCACTTCACCAACCAGAAAATTTTGCCTCTCTGTGTGCTCCCAGAATTAAGGAATTCTCCCTACTTTATGACAACACTGCCCATAGTTCTCTTATTTCCCTGTTTTTAAGCAATGCATCCCAGACAGTCTCGCTGATGTTAATCAGAACAAGATTAATCATTTGCTAACTACGATCAGAAGGTGGTGGAGAACATTGAGTGCCTGCACTCTGAAAGAGATTAAAGTCAGGCTCAAATAAAAATAATACAATAAATTCATAACACAGAATGACTATGCAAAATCACGGAGCGATCTACAGAAACAGCACACGGATATTGCTGAGGCAAAAAAGTCTCCTATATTGTCTTTTCCCAGATTTTCACTTTTGCCTGAAAGTCGCAATTTTAATATACAAAATTATGGTGCCTTGCAAAGAAGTGCCAGAAACTGGAACCATTCCAAGAAATCAAACACATTCAGGGGTTCAACACAATGCCCAGGACCGAGTGGCCTCTCACACAATGGGTGACAGGATAAGCCACTGCTTAACTTTCTGTTCCAGCAAGATACTGGAAAGTTCCAGGAATGTTTGCGCATAATAATTTCCAGTCCTCTAAAACAGATCAGGATGTTCCAAAAATGTAAAGAAATAACATATAACATTAATATACAGACATATATACCCTTCCCCCTGCTCCTTATGGCTTCCACTCAACCAGGTGTTTGGATGGGTGACTGTTACACCAGCACCAGCTGCAGAGAATGGAAGAAAGTGGGAGAATCAACTCAAAAAAATTAAAAATCAAGTTGAAAACCACAACCTGTGCCTGTATGCAACAGAGGGAAAAAGAGTTTAGTCATCTCTACGTGTATTTTTATCCAGCAGCAGAAAGAAATACAGCGTTGCCAATACCTAAAGCGAACAACAGTGTTCCAACTGTACATAAAATAAGTGAAATCATTTCAACTATGCAGAAAAATTTGCAATCTCTGTCTGATATCTGGGATTTAAGGTGGACTCTTCCTTGTACATCTTAATGACAGAAGCTGCGCAAAGCAAGGATAAAACACCAGTAAAATGTCCAGTCTTTGTACATCTGACAGAGCCTAGCACATATTTCTTGGTGTACTACAGAAGCACCAAAAAAAAAAAAAAAATTAAAAATTGGTCTTTTTAAAGGCTTTCCTGCCCAGTCCATGTATGGCACTCACATCATCCGTCGTGAGGAATGAGGAAGGCTGGAATTAGCACTGTCTGGAGCATCTCATCCACTTGCAGGATGTCAGCAGATGTGACTGTTGAAGGACAAAAAGCCAAGTCCTCAGCAATATTTGAGAAACCAGAACAGCCCAGCACCGGGCAGATATTTTTTAACAATTAAAATATAGACCCCAAAGCCAGAGCCAAGGGAATTCTCTATCTCTTGGATGTGGAATTGATCCGAATGCAATCACTTGACTCTTTTTAGCCGTGTTTGACTTTGAACTAAACGTCAATTAATGCCCAAACAAGACCTCTTCTCTCCACCACCGATTTCTCCGTAAAAGACGCGAAGCAAATTCATCGGCCTCCGTTTAACAGCTCCGAGCCACCGCCCCGGCAGAGCTCCCCTCCACTCTCCAGTGGTCACTTAAACCCTTCATCCTCACGACAAAACTCCCCCAGCCCTAGTTTTAAACCCCTTAGAGGAGCAAACGAGACAGCACATAAAATATGCTCCGAGCGTGGGTCTTCTCTGAAAAGCGGGGACCTGCGAGTGCTTCAGCTGCGAGGCAGCCATTGAGCCATGGCCAATGTAAGCTCATTTGAATAATCAATATGACAACCTTATTTTTCTAATGCAAACAGGATTGCTACAGTAAGGTGTCTCACTGCCACATCACAGTCATGGCCTCTTTTAACCCCTAATTAGATTTAGGCGATTATCCCTGCTCTTCCTTACAAGTGTACAGCCCGGATAAGGGATGACAAAAGCTATCTGCCACTTCCTCAGCCTTTGCAGGCTGCAGGTTATCCAGGGAGATACAGGGGAAGATCAGCAAACAATTGTTATTCATATCATCTCCAGTTGGAGGATAGTCCCAGTTTTCCATACATGCTCAGGGAAAATAGCCCAGAGCATTAGGTAAATGCAAAACGCTTAAGAACATCAGGGGTACACAGATGGAAATTCAAGGTGATGTTGGGGAATTATCTTTAATTCAAATTGGTTATCACAAAGAAAACTATGGAGCCCTGGTTTGCTGTCTCAGACAGGAAACCCTACGTTTTCAACAGATTTCTGCTCATTGTCTGCTGTGTAACATTTCTAAAAAAAAAAGGGGGGGGGGGAATCAAACTGGGAACCAGCAATCCCCAAAGAATTACATCGCTCAACAAAGTCCGAGCAGACAGAGAAGATCTATTACAGAAATGTAATCACATTTCATTTACAAGAACTCTTATCTCAAGCACTTAAACATAACATTTAAACAGTTTTCCATTTTATTGTGCTCAGTATTGGAGCTAATAAGATAGAAAAGTCTAATCATGTTAGCAACATTTCTATTGCATTACACAAACACAGCGCGGGATTAAAGGCACACCAGGAAAAGGGAGGATGATGCTGCATGGAAAACTGAGCTCCTCATTTCTCCTGGCAGAAGGAAATATCTCTGGGATCATGTGGGAGAACTGCCACGCTCAGATTAGATGTGTGTGCCCAAAATGTCTATTCCCACACTGCCTAAAAGTATTTCCCTGCACATTATCCACGTGAGAAGGTGTTGTGGAAGGAAAAGGGAAGTGCTCCCTTACAGCAGGATCTCACTGGAAGGATCATTTATCCAAGGCAAGGCCAGTTTTCAGAACTGCTTAAAAGACAGAGCTCTGAAAAGCACTAGGGGGGAATATATTTTTGAAAATATTGTCTATACTCACCTCCACTAATTCCCAACACCTTCCCTGCCGGACACACACGAGGCACAACTGGGTCACAAAGTTCCAGCTCAAACCACCCACAATTTGGAGTTACAGTCAAGACCAGTGGGCTTGAGAGGGATGTGCACTGGTCCCCAGGAACCCCCCATGTCCCGGGCTCATCCCAGAGCTTTTCCACCACTGAAAAGGACTGAAAGCTAAACTGCAGTGCCAGGAAGAGCTGCCAAAAGGCACAGCTCAAATGCAGCAACAAGAGCTAAAATCTGTCAGGGTTTTATAATTATGTATTACAGCCTTTTACATGACGAAAAAACAACTGAGAGCCGGTGGGAGGAGAAAAACATTTGAAACTTAACGTGGTGCAATATGGAACATTCAACACTGGGCTCCTGTGAGTATTTTTCATTTCTAAACTGTGTTTTAATCTGTACCTTATCAAAAATAAGCAAGCAAACCCTCCAGTGTTTCCAATTAATATCAATACAGATATTTCTCGAGAGCAGAGTTCTATCACCTAACCCTTAAAGCTCATGGAAAGAGCTTCCAAGAAGCTCTGGGGCCTAAGGCTTCTTTTGGTTTTTTAAACAAATTAATTGGTGGATTTTAATCTTTTGTCCTCCTCGATACAAAACACATTGTGACCTTTGAAACAGGATTTAATGGCTCCCACTCCCATATAAACCCCTTCCTCCTCTTCCCTCTTCATGCTCTTGACTTACTGAGGGCCTGCCATAAATTAAATCCCACTAGAAACTCATGTGGCAACGTTATCCAAGATTTCATCCAGGTTTTTTAAAGACTATTTCATGTGGCCAGGAAAGAAAGGTTTTTACTTTCACGAGGTGGGGAAAAAAGGAGGAAATAAGAAAGGAGGAAATAAGGAAAAGGGAAGATGGCAGAGACAGACACATCCCCCCCATTCCCCATCACTCTGCTAAACCCTCTCCTATAAATCCATTGTCTGTATTTCCATAATATTTTTCAAAGCCCAGGGCAACGTCCACCTGGAAGAATCAATGGAAAACCCCCTTTTCCCTCTCTGACATGATCCCATTAAGCAGCCTCAAAAGGTTCTGATCCGAGCGGCCAAGTCAGACCTCACTGATCAATTCCTTAATCCATCTGGAGAGAATGGACTGATCTCATGTTTCCATTCCAGCCCAGGAAAAAATCATTCCCAACATAATTCACCATTAAATGGGTCTTGTCTTACAAGAACTTCAGCTGCTGGGAGCAGACGAGGAGCGAGTCAAGATCCAGAAGAATCCCCAGCACAGCTAAAATGTTTTCTCGGGATCTTCCCTTTCCTACCAGGAGATGCCAAGGATGAAACCAGAGCCTGGAAGCAAATCACAGAATCCCAGAAGGGTTTGGGTTGGAAGGGAATTTAAAGGTTATCTTGTCCCACGCCCTGCCATGGGCAGGGACACCTTCCACTAGCCCAGGTCGCTCCAAGCCCCGTCCAACCTGGCCTTGGACACTTCCAGGGATGGGGCAGCCACAGCTCCTCTGGGCAACCTGTGCCAGGGCCTCCCCACCCTCCCAGGGAGGAATTTCTCCCTAATATCTAATCTAAATCTGTCCCCTCTCAATTTAAAACCATTTCCTCTAGTCCTGTCACTAATCAACAATTTGGATTATTTCATTTAAGTTTTTCACCTCATTTTACAATTCAAAATAACAAAAAGATCCAGAATTAGACCGGCATTAGAAATACTTTCTTCAAACACAGATGCTCCTCCTTCCTTTCCTAATCAAAAGCAATGGATGCTTTATAATGCCCATAACAGGCGAGTTCCATTCCAGAAAAAGCACTCTTTACCCCAAAAAAACAAGGTGGAACAAAGAGTTTAATACTTGAATGTGAAATTAAATTCTACCTTCGAGTAGCACGTGTTTCGGATGGGGTTGTTTTGCTTTGAGGAGGCCGTTCTGTTGGGTTGGGTTTGGTTTTAACTAGGGTCTCCAGGTTTTTTTGCTGGGACTCCTGTGTTTAGTTGCAGGATGGGCAGAGCCCGGGCGAGGTGATTACTGTATCTCTGCTGTTCAGTATCTGCAGGGTGTCTCAGTGTCACTCCAACTCCTTAAACCCAGTAAAGAGATTACAGCTCCCACTAACTGGATTTTCACAGCCCCGGATCATTCCCTTTGGATTCCTCATGCACAGATTAAGAGAGGCCATTAAAACAATAGTCAGCTGCTCTCCCAGCGCAAGGTGAAAAAAAAACCCCAAAAACCCCCAAAACTCCATGACTACATTCAGAGCCTGTGCTGTTTGCACATGTGGGCAACCAACACAACCCTTCCAGCAGGAACACTCTGTATTTCAGGAATGATTCCACTAAAAACCCAAGATAATGCAAATTATATCCTTATAAAAAGGACAATCATGGTGGCTGGCAGTTTTAAGGAGCGGAGAGTTTGGAAAATTTTAAACAGCTTAAAAAGAATGTGTGTCTTTGAAGATACTGCCTTCAAATGCATTCCAAAACCTATTTCTGGATATATGGAGAAATGTAATTCCCTCAACACAGCACACGAATTTAGCAGGGAAGCTCATCTAACAACCATCACTAACTGACAGTCTGAACCACAGAATTGGAACACAAAACTCACATTTTTGTACTTAGCACAGAAAGTACTTTAGTGAATGAAAATGAAATGGTTACTCTGGGCTAAAATCTCTTTATTTTCCAGACTCAGAGGTTCTCTGACACCTCCTGGACAGTTTACAGACATGTACTATCCACACTGGCTTTTCCAGCTGCCTGGTACTGAAAGGAAAAGAAATCATCCCATATGCTGCTGCCTCACAGCCCATTAAATAACTGGCCAGGCTTTTGAGTCGGAAAAGGGGATTTTTAGCAAACAAAAAGCAAAACAAGGCCAACACAGCTCAGACAACAATAGCAACAAATCTCGGTCAAAGGCAAGTGACCCTCGAGCTGCTCTGGGCATCTGGAGGTCTCAGTCCTTTCCAGGGAAAACCCTCACTCTGCTTCCCATTAGCCTTTGGCTGACTTACTGGAGAGGAAACTGTCCTCATTTGGCCTCTCAGCTGCTTCCTCCTGCCTTCCAACACCTCAGCATCTCTGCCAGCAAAGCTCATCAACTCCTTTTCTCTCATCCTTAGAGAGCTCACACGAGCCCTCGGCACCCTGAGTCCCGCATACTCCCAGGAATCTTCCTCCGAGCACCTGGACAGGAACAGCCCAAACCACTCAACTCCTTTGCCACCAGAAAATAAGGATTTTGAAAGGCAAAAAGTTACTCAATCTGCCTGCATAAACCTCACCTCAAAGACCCACCACGAGTACAAGGTGACTTCTGTAGTTATCTTCGTATTTGGATTCTGCCTTGAGGTGTGGGATAGAAAGGAAGGTAAAAGCAGTAAGAATGAAAGAACGAAGAAATTAATAGAAGAGGCATTTTGCTTTTGTTCTGGATAAGTAACTCCTCTGCCACGACAATACATGTTAAAGATCCTCCAAAGCCCGCAGGGAGTCAAAGGAAGTGGCTGGACACCGGTTGATCTGAAAGAAAGATGTTCTTTTTCCCACCCAACACTGTTCCCCATATAACCTTAAACCACCATGGCTCCAGCTCTTTGATTCAGGGAGGTTTAGGAAAATTTCGTGCAGTATCCCCAATACTATTCAGGCTAAAAAGCATTCAGAAATAACAGTACCAAAGGCAGACCCAACCTCTGATTTTTCCCTGCTAGCAAAACCCTTTTTTAGGGCCATGGCAGGAGGCAGGTGACAAAAGAGATTCTTTCTATAAAAGATAAAATAGAGCTACAGAATAATCAAATTTCAAGTCCTCTTTATATACAGAAAGCTTTTTTTACAAGTCTATTCACCACATTAACAAACAGCAGTTGCAGATCCCTTGCACATTAGAACTGTTTTCTAATAACCAAACTCTGTAAGAAAATGTACTGATTTCATACACTGTGAAACAATAAAGTTATTCTCAGTCTCCAAAAGCAGCTGAAACACCTGAGATTTAGTGCCCACAACACCCCAGAGCCAGCAACTGCCAATATCATGGAATGGTTTGGGTTGGAAAGGACCTTGAAGCTCATCCAGTTCCACTACCTGCCATGAGCAGAGACACCTTCCACTAAATATGAATAATCAATCCTGCTTTACTCTTAGAAGTATGCTATCAATTAATCATAGTATCTTAGTTTTGTTTTAAAAAAAGTGGTTTATACTGCAAAGATGTTATATATTTTATATATATTGATATATTTATTATTTATATATTCTAATTATAATGCCTAACTTTCTTAGCAAATAGTCTTAAATACAAGAGTTTATGTTCACGGAACTATTAAGAAATGTAGTGTATTAGTCCCCACTATAAAGTCAGCACCGAATTTACAAATATTAACCTCTTCCTTACTTATGGGGCCGTAACTGGTGCCAGTTGTTGTTAAAACCCAACAGAATCAAACAAAAAGAACCTTCAGGTGACCTGGCAAAGCAATTCCTGAGAAAAACCCATTTTAAGATGTTTTTACTTGTTTGTTTAAAGCCAAACTCTTTCCAGCTCAGCGTGCCCCACAACCCAAACGTGCCCCAGGAACCTTCCCCCAGTCAAACGCTTCCCTGCGCCACCGGAGCAAGGCAGCAGAGCCTCTCCTCCTTCCAACACCTCGTCTTTCCCAATCCGTTTTGCATGAAAACACGTTACCCAAGCGCAGAGTTTCCCGCTGCCGGGCTGGAATTGTGATAAATGTTTCATGACAACAACACCCCCCGCCGGTGTCAGACACCGGCGCTCCCACGGCCCCGCTTTGATCCCGCACACACCGCCGAGGACTCCTGAGCGCTCCCAACTCCACAACCTGTATGCAAATCAGGGCAAATTACCATAAAGGACTTCCCACTGCACACTGTGGGGAGAGGGAAGGCAAAAACACCAACGCGCCAGGCTCCAGGAGCGCCTGGCTGCTGGCAGCTCGGAGAAGTCCAGTATTCCCAATACACTCCTGAGGCCGGGTGCCAAGCAATGAAAAGCTCCTCAACAGGCACTGACCACCCGTGTCCCATCCTGGGAACCTTCCGGGGCACTGAGCGCGGGAATCAAACTCCAAGGGCTTTGGAGAAATGCCGCCGGGAAAAGGGGGCCTACACAGAGGGACCTCAGCACAACTTTAAAGACTTGATTACGGAATTAAAGGGAAAAATTAAGATTATATTTGAACGACAAACTTGTCAGTGCTGTAAAATTGACAGGGAAAGGGGGAATGGCTTCACATGACAGAGAACACGGTTAGATGGGATATTGGGAAGGAATTCTTGACTGTGAGGGTGGGGAGGCCCCGGCACAGGTTGCCCAGAGAAGCTGTGGCTGCCCCATCCCTGGAAGTGTCCAAGGCCAGGTTGGACGGGGCTTGGAGCAACCTGGGCTAGTGGAAGGTGTCCCTGCCCATGGCAGGGGGTGGCACTGGATGGGCTTTGAGGTCCCTTCCAACCCAAACCCTTCTGGGATTCTGTGATGTGTCCAAAGATTTCAGAATCTGTGAACCAGTTAATGCCCAAACGTATCAATAACCTTCACAAAGTATCAGAAATTAAACTGGTCAGGTTTGATTAATAGGTCACCACTTCTTTTCTCATAACAGCTGAGAAGCTGCTCTTAATTTATTCCATTAAAAATTGTCAAAATCACTTGAACCAGTAATCCAAAATTCCACTACTGCAGAAGCAACAATGAAACCCATAAATCCAGCAAAATTATGTAAAGCCAGCAAGCTTTTAGTAGCTTTTCCTCCCAATCCAACCATGAACAAGGAGCCTTATGAAAACCAACCAATAAACAAGTTTTTAGTGGGTTTTTTAAGTCAAAAGTTCATAAGTACATAAGTCCAGGAAGACTATGACTAATTTTCCCATAATCAATCAAAACCCCACAGCAAAAGTCTAACATGAGAATTATAACTCTCGTCTGGATAAGGGAAATTTATCCCAACCTGTCCCATTCCTTGGATGTGGAGACAAAGCTCTTCCCTGTGACCTTTCCTGATCAATGCCACCCATGTTTTTGCTTCAGTCCAGAGTTCATCCTCTTGCAAAAGATTCATTTTTGCAAGGGAAGAAGAACAAAAGCAAGAGAAGAAAAACAGGGACTGGGACAGCCAAATGTAGGGACAGAACAACAGTTCTGGCAGAACAATGAACAGTAAAGTTTTGGATCCTTCAAACAAAAATTCAATTAAAAAAAAAAAATCACTAGACTAAAACTTATTGGTAAAAACCAGACACCAGATGTCGATTATGCACCCAGAAGTTTTGCAGAGACGATGATAATTCATTCCAAAATGTATATTGGTCCTTATTTTATCAACACCATTTGTAACACTTCATAATGTATCAGTAAATACAAAGAGCTCTGTCAAAATTACAAAGGTGCGGTAACAACTTGATTTAAGTTGTTCAACTTCCCCGAGAAGAGAAAAGTCCCCTCTGTGTGTGCCAGGGACAAGAGCAGGGGCACCAGCACAAAATCTGGTGTAGAACAGTGGTCCAAAGCAATAACAGGCACGACATCCTCCTGCAGCCACGGGGCACCACCAGAGACCAATATCGATATCACAGACCCAGAAATAGGATTTGAAACCTGGCTGGGGGACTGGGGGAACAGCAAGGGCTGAGAGGCCAAGAAGTGCTTTCACTCTGGACATGCTGAACAGCAATTGTTGAGAAGGAGCCGTATCACATATTGATTCTTTTTTATAGCCTTCCAGGTAATAACGCTCTCTCTGCCACGCACTGCAATAGAAAGCGCACACAGAAAGGGGGAACACAGGGTGAACATCCAGGAGGAGAGGAAACCAAACCAAACTGGTCAGTTGGGATGACTCGCAAACTGGAAGGAAAATAAGCAGCAGTGCAGGAGCTGAATGTGAACTGGTTAAGAACATTTCTTGCTGCCTGCTTGTCAGCAGCTTTCCTGTGCAAAGAGCCTTCCCTGGAAACGAAATAATCCTGATCATCTGAAAAGTGGGTCAATTCTGTGTTCAGGAGTATTTCCCAGGTTGTGCTGCTTTACCTTTTAAGTGAGCACAAAACTCTCTCAGAGCCTGGCAGGCTGCTCTTCACACCAGGGTTGCTGCCCAGGTACCATCAGATGCTGCCAGTGAGCTTCCCAACCAGCTCCCTCCATAAGGGCTGCACAAGCAGCACACCCTGCAACCCCCTCAGACTGGGAGGAGAGAGGAGGAACACAGCCCATCTCCACAGAACTGCTAAAACATCTCCACCAGACCAGAAGTTCAGTGTGCACGGTTAAAGAATCATCACTGAAATGGAGAATGCCAAAGGACAATGAGCAGAACACTTTTTTTTTTCCAGTAATTTTCCTTTTTTTACTCTTCAAATCTCTCTTGAGACGTTTCCTGTGAAGACAAGATCTACCTTGAAAAAAACTAAAGCCACCAAATTAAAAACCAAACACAAACCTTTCCCGCTCACATCTACAAACACACACAAGCCAAGCACAGAAAAGACAACCATTGGTTTATACGACCCACAAACAAATAAAACCATTTTCTCCTTAATTAAAAAACTGCAGTTTGATTCTCCATTTCAGGGGAACAGTAAAGTCCCAAATATACAACAACTCTCAGATAACCTGCAGTGCTGCCAAACTGAAATACCTTCTTTTATGCAAAGTTAAACTATAAAGTCAAGCAGCACCTGAGAATTTATGTTCCATCTTCTCACAATCTGGCTCTGGGATGATCTTCATTATAGCTTTAAAGTGGCTATTTTGAATAAATACATTCCAAACAGCTATAAATTTAAACTGAAAACCAGACCTGGTCCTTGATGTGCCTTTGAGGGAGGATCTACTCCAAATACGGAGGTCAGAGGATTGTTGCCTCTACAGAGTCCTGATGTTGGAGGCTCTGGAAAGGCTCTGGAGAGTGATGATACTTTCAGTGGTGATTTAGACACTGAATCTAGAAATTCATTCATGTGGACAGTCATCTCCAACTGATTCCTCTCAGTATTTCACATCCAAACCTGTACCTGACAGGGATTTTGTGTCTTTAGACTTTCCTCCTCATACTTCAGAGCAGAAAAAAATCAGGAATGACGATTTGGAAAACCAGCACCGCCACTGTGTTGGTTACAGCAGAATAGGCCAGGAGGAAAAATAAAATACTTGGGTTTTTTCCTGTTCAAGCTGGATCCAACTCAATCATGGAATCTCCCTGCTGCTGCAGGGGACAGAGGGAAAGTTCCAGAAGCCAACAGACTTACACAGGCAAGAAGTTCCCTCAGTTTGTGTTCCACCATCCTCCTCCCTCTACATCCATAATTCAAGGACAGGTGAGTTTACCTGGCCAAGGAGATCTTTTCTTCTCCACACTTTTTACCCAAAAAGAAAACAAATGCATAAATAAACAATGCAGGGGAAGAACAAGGAGATCTTGGGAGGCCTGAGAAAGCCTCTGATGAAAACACAACTGGAAAACCTCTTACCTGGCCTCCTTTTCCTGGAGCACAAACAAGGCAAAGAGAAATTCTTTGTTCCTACAGTTGATTCTCTCTCACTGGGGTCAATAACAGAATATTCTATAGCCAGATTTCAAATAACAACCCCATCAAAGGGATTTGTCTCCTCTGCATTCAGATATGTGGCTTTGCAAAGTCTTTCCCAAACACCAAAGTGGTGCTGATAAAGCCTCACTCTTCCAAATCACAAATCAAGGGGCAAAGCTGCTCAGATCCATATTCTCGGCACAGACACACTTTGATCACTGTGTGATTAAACTGGAAAGCATGTTGTGCCCCCTCGGAAAAGTTTATGAAGCACAGATTAGATCAGCATCAGCCAGGTATGGTTCACTCTGCAGTCTGATCGTGCTCCAAGGCAGAAATCCTCGTCCAAAGTCAGCCCCTGAGCTCAGAGGGAAAGGACTGAGGGCACAAAGTGTTTATATATCAGTTTGTACCCTTTGTCCCAACTCCCTTGGGAACGGCCCAAACAGGGCATTTGGTTCTCAAATTTAGCATGAGCAATTGTGTAAGTTATTAAAATATAAAGATTAACTGCTTGCCTAAAAAAATATTATCTGGGCATTGTGTTCCTCCTACAGCTCCTTCCTATTGATCCGTGTTATAAAAGGACCTCCAGCCCAGCAGGATCCTCAGGGACCACTGCTGCTACTCCAGTGGGATTTGAGACGAGCTTCTATCCAGAGCCCAGAAAACCTCTCACACACCAAATCCCAGACTGGTTTGGGTTGGAAGGACCTTAAAGATCATCCAGTGCCACTCCCCTGCCATGGGCAGGGACACCTTCCACCAGCCCAGGTTGCTCCAAGCCCCATTCAACCTGGCCTGGGACACTTCCAGGGATGGAGCAGCCACAGCTTCTCTGGGCAACCTGTGCCAGGACCTCCACACCCTCACACAATGGGGAAAGAATTGTAAATTAAACCATCCCTTAGTGGGAAATATTGTCACATTCCATAATTTTAAAATCCTAAAAATCCCACCATTTGAATATTTTGAAGAATTTCCACTTAGTCTATAGGAGAACATCCTGCAAAGGGAAATTATTCCAGCAGTAAAACGACACTAAACCGCTGCCCGGTGTTTGTTATCATTCAGTCACTCGTCACTTCACTTACCCAGCCTTGGGGCCATAAATCTCCTTGTCTTTCCCTTTGCCCTTGTCCTTGGCTTTGTCCTTGTCCCTGCCCTTGCGCCGCTCCCTCTCCCGGGAGCCGCTGTGGGTCCTCCTGTGGCCGGACCTCTCACTGCTCCGGCTGTAGGAACGCTGCCGACCTCTGGACCTGGACCTGCACCAAACCCACAGGGTCAGAATTCAGCAAATCACCCCCTGGCCACCGTCACTGCACCTTAGATTTGTTATCCCGCCCAACTACGTAACACGTTTCAGAATTCAGTGACAACATATTACATTCAATAAATGTAACGCACATAATAATGTAACATATTCAGTCATTTAATACATTGAAACTGTCAATTTATCTGAAGTGGGAAAGAAAAAACTGCTTCTACTTTGAAGGAAGAATATAAAATATATATATTATAAGATAAAATATAATATATATATTATACATAGAAATACATAAATATATAACCATATAATATGTAAAATAACTGAAACCACACTATGTAGGATTCATCCATCAACAAATTAATCTTGGAGCTATTCGGGCAGGAAAGGAAGGAAATTTTTCCTTGAACATTAAATCCTTGAGTTCTGATCAATTCAGCTTGGAAAATAAAGAATTTACAGCTGCTACTGTGTATTTACATACAAAACCCATGATTGCTGTTTTGTTCCAACAAGACCCAGAAAAACCTGAAGTGACGTGTCCAAACCAACCTCCTGATGCCTGGACTTGGTCAACTTAGAAAATATAAATATTCCAACTCTGGAGGTCCAATAATGCAAGAAACTGCCCACAGGTTTGTGCATCTCTTTGGGGTTTGGCTACTACTACTTGTAACTGCGGTTACTCAGTTGAGTTCCTACATGGACACAGGATACTCCATTCTCAACCACGTTATCCGTTCCTCTGGGATAAATTTACATTGTTCCCGAAAAACTTCATTGAAAAAAAAGATCAAGAAGTCTTAGGATTGTTTCCAGATATATCCAAAAAACCCTTTTCATTATTCCTGAATTTCTTTTGGAAGAGTTTCTAAATTTTATTTAATGATTTGTCATGGATCAGTACACCTTTTCCATGCTACAATGAGTAGAAAAGGAGTATTTGGGAAAACAGCAAGCCAAGTTTTTATTCCAATGAACACCTGAACGAGCTGGTCTATGGAAGGTGTCCCCGCCCATGGCAGGGGGTGGAACTGGATGGCTTTAAGGTCCTTCCAACCCAAACCATGAGGGGATTCCACAATTCTACAGAAGTCCTGATGGCACCTCCTGGAAAAACGAGAGGATTGGGGGAAACACAATTTTTAAAACAGCCTAAAAAAACGTCTTTAGCACCTCCCGGAACGCAAAACTCCCAAGGCCTTTAAAAGCCAAATCACACACAAAAATCACTCCGGTTCAAAAGCAACAACTGCTTAATAAAACCGAACAACAGGCTGAGCAAAAGCAAATCCGACCTCCAGATGAAGCCGTAAATTACGTTGGGGCAGAACGTTGTTACTGAGCCTGGAATCTGTCCAGCACATGGGGGTTAATGTCCCCATTCCTGCCCGGAGCTTTCCAGCCCGGGCCCAGAGGTCAGAGCTGGGCTCAGGTTTCCCTCAGCAGCCGCCACCTTGCAGCACCACATCCCCAATTATTGGTCCCACTATTAACACTCGTACAGCCGATCAAATTACCGCTGGATGGCGTGTTATTAACCAGAGAAAACATTTTCTGTCCCCAAAATGGGTTTTTAGGACGTCGTCGCAAATTTATCCATTCGTTCTTAGCCCTCGAGTGGAGGAATTTTTGACCTAAGAAATTATTCTGGATATTAAATCTAATTTTTTTGGTTGGCGCAAAGACGGTGTTTCATTGTGATGAGGCAGCACAGATGTACAGAGCACTGCCCCAAATTCACCATTCCCAGGTAACTCGGATTTCTCAGAACTCTGCAGGTAAGATGCAAAGTTTAAAACAGCAAAAAAACCCCAAAACAAACAAAAAAAAAGGAGTCCTGTAGCAACACAAATCACCTTTAATTGATGCAAGGCTGTTCCTCACTTAAGGGTGTAGCCCTTGAAGCAGGAAAAATGGAGGAATCTAACATATTTGTTGCTAGAGAATTTCTCAGCTCAAATCTAAACTTGATTTCACATATTCCTTTTGTAGGTGCAGACAGCAACAAATTCAGCTCAGATTAGCTGGATGCCCCAACCCCAGATTCCTGTTCATTCCCATGTCTAAGCAGAACTAGTGGCAGGTGACATTTATACACAGAAAACCGCTTTTAAAAATTAAAAGTAGAGTTATTGTATCAAATTTGTGGTGATGTCCTTATAGGAGCATTGACAAACCGACAGTTTTCTTATTAGAAGTTGCCACTGTTGTTTCATTTCCAACCCTTCCCACCATAAAATCGATTATCACAGATCCTAAATTGTTGTTTACACCCTTTGGGTTTTACACCTCCAGGAATCCCCTGTACAGTTTGCGTTCCCTGTCCCAGGGACACAGGGGAGGAAGGCAGGTGACTGTCAATGGGATATGAGTGAGGATCTGCTCAAAACTGGGGAGTTCTGCCCCACAGACTCCTCCAAAGACGAGTTTTCCTGGATTTTCCATCAGTGTACAAAGTCCTTTGCCCCATCCCTGGGAGTGTCCAAGGGCAGGTTGGAGCAACCTGGGCTAGTGGAAGGTGTCCCTGCCCAGGGCAGGGGTGGCACTGGATGGGCTTTAAGGTTCTTCCCAACCTGCCCTTGGGCACTTCCAGGGCTGGGGCAGCCACAGCTTCTCTGGGCAACCTGTGCCAGGGCCTCCCCACCCTCACAGCCAAGAATTCCTTCCCAATATCCTACCTAAACCTCCCCTCCTTCAGCTCCAGCCCATTCCCCCTTGTCCTATCCCTCCATGCCCTTGTAAAATTCCTCTCCCCCCTTCTCTAAGCCCCCTTTAATTCCTATTAAAGTATCTTGCAAGATCTACAGAACAGGAAATAAAGATAAAACTTGATCAAATGGAGCTACAAAGAGTCATCTGTGTCACTCATTCATCACTAAACAAGTACAAAAGTCCACAGATCTGACAGAGAAGAAAGATTTCCTATTTTATTACTGTTGAAAAATAACAAGAATCACGATTAGTCCTATTACAGCAAGTCCCAAAACGTTCAAATTATAGAACTACCAGAGAAAAAGAAGAAAAATGAAGCTGGAGAGTAAATTTGCAGCAGGGACCCCCCCTTCCCCCAAAGTGACACCCACCAACACCCACCCACCAAGCCAAAGGTTAAGTCATTTAGTCAAGTTCAAAGATCTTCAAAGAGCCCTTAGATCCAGATAAGCCCATATGTTCCCAAAATTCTGTGAAAAGCCATTACTTTCCAATCTGCTTTTCATGTCCCAAGTTGCAGAACACACAGATGCTTGGCATCGCTCAGGATCCCGAAATTCTCACCCCAGATAATCAAGGCTCACCAGTCCCTTCCCCATCTCCAGCCCTAAGGAAGGGCTTTATTCCATCAACACTTGGGCCGCCTGCAAAAACTGAAAGTCTCCATAAAAGCCCATTCAGTTACTGCACAATAAGTGTTAATTTGCTAATTTCTTCACAGGTAATCAATTAAAATGTAAAATATTGGATAAAATTAGTTGCACTAAATTTCCCAGCTGCTCCATAAGCATAATTAGTTTCACAAGGGCCATATGTATCCTGAGCTGAGACAGAGTTGAAACAAATAAGCGGATTTTAAAACAAGTTTGAGGAAATCTGCATTTAATTAGCAGGTGGGCACTACAACTGCATAATGTTTTTATACATTTATATTTATGAAGTGCCAGAAGATCTAAAGGCTTTTTAAAATGGCGTTTATTGTTTGAATGGGAACTGTTTTGCTGCATGCTAAAGTGATTTAAATCCTCCCAGCTCTGCTTTGAAAAAAATCATAAATGGTGAAAGAAAACATGTGGAAAACTGTAAAACTAGAAAGAATTTGCGACAGAAAGCAGAGACACATACCATAAGCAAAAGGAAACTACACTTAATTAAATGTACACTACATCTGGAATATCAGCCTAATAAAACGTGCAACTATTAATTTTCATTGTTCTGAAGGAAATGAGGTCAGTGGCGTTTAGTATTTCCCCAATTATGTGGCACTAAAGCTCTAAACTATATCTGAGAGGGCCAATCTAATCTGAGCAAAACCCTACAACTGGAAAAGAGTCACTGAGAGGCTTTTTGAAGGGAAAGAGGAGTTAGAGCCCAAAACCAAGACAGTGCTTGTTTCCTTCTCTTTGAGCTCTTCCAGTGAAGGACAATTCATGAAAAAATAATCTATTTTGTTGGCAAACAGCAACCCCCACTCCAGTGAACGTTCCTGACATGTCAAGTCCTCCCCTGGAGTTCTTCTACGTGTCTCTCACCTGCCACAATTCCAATTAGATTATTATTGGCTCAATAGCCACAAACAAATCCAACAAATTAATACTTGAGCCATAAATCCAAAGTCTGGACCAGAAGAACGAGACACAACTGCTCTGCATCAAACCTGGACATTCACCTTGGTAATAAAGACAGAGTGCAAACACACAAGGAATTGCAGAAAAATGCCATGTTCTCTTTCAAAGCATATTAAGAGAAAGTTTCTTGTTTAACTCAACTTCACCACCATGAAAAAAAATCATGTACAAGTTATTGGAAAGGTAAAATAATTTCAAGTATCAATTGCAGTCGTTCAGGGCAGATAAATTATTAATACTGTATATATATTTAATGGGAATACGGTACATCTATAAAACATGTCAGGTCATTATTAGTCTGCAATTTTAAAATGCATGTAGTTGAGGGAGTTAAATATAGATAATATGAGGGGTTTTTTATTTATTGTTAAATATAAGGAGAGCGAAAACAAAGCTAGGCAGCAGCAGAGTCACAGTTTAAGCCTGAAATGAGACTGGTGCTAAGAGGAAAAAAGTTGTTTCAATCCAGCAGTTTGGACAGTTGGTAAGTGAAAAAAAGTATTTCAGGATAAAGGAATATTTAATATCCTTAATATAATAAAAAAATATCCTCCCCAGTGCCAGGGAAAAGCAGGATGAAATAAAAACAACCCCTGGGACAACCAAGAGCCCTGTTTGCAGAGCTGAGAAAATGGATTCAGCAGGCACAGACACCAACTCAGCCCGGCAACAAACAATTCTGCACCTATAAATTCTGTTGATTCCATAACCAAAGATGGGAGGAGATAAAACCCCTGTGAGATGGGACTGGAAAAGGCAATAGCTGCTGGAAAGTTGGCAGGAAGAGCTCAGGGATGCAGCCGGAGAGAAGAACTGACGGAGGGGACACTGCTGGAAGTTCTTGTTCTCAAGAAGTTGGTTTGTTACAAACAGAGTTCTCCAGACTCAAACCTCCTGGGCCACCTCACCTGACTTCCCAGGAAGATGAAGGTGCCTCCTCTGCCACAACACCTTGACTCTCCTACAAAGAGCCTTTGGAAAGACTCACAGGCAGCGCCGACAACACACCTAACTCCGGATCAGCTCCAACACGTTGGCACCAAGGAGCTGGAAAACCTACAGCAGATCAACAGCTGGGTGGAAAACTCCATGCACAGTATTTCAACAGGTTTTTTTATGCAGAGGCAGGACTGTGGGAGCAGCTGTGGCCAAAGCAAGGGCAGTATTGGCTGGGATTTGGGATGGGAGAATAGCTCCCACCAAGCTACTGGAATTGGGAACTGCTCCACTCCATCAGTGACAGGAGGAGGGGATTCGCTCCCCACTGCATTCCCTCAGAAACTGGAAATTCCTCCTGTGAGGGTGGGGAGGCCCTGGCACAGGTTGCCCAGAGAAGCTGTGGCTGCCTCGGACCCCTGGAAGTGTCCCAGGTCAGGTTGGACGGGGCTTGGAGCAACCTGGGCTATGGAAGTGTCCCTGCCCATGGCAGGGGTGGCACTGGATGGGCTTTAAGGTCCTTTCCAACCCAAACCAATCTGGGATTCCATGATTTAGCTTACACAGAGGTCACCAACCGCCCTGCATACAACTGATCCAAAGGATCTGAGAATCTTCAGCCTCACCTTTATTGAGGGAAACACGTTGCATTGTTCATTCCCCTTGCTGATCTGTGTGAAGACTCAAACTGCCTCTCTCTGCTAAGATTTCACCCCGAATTAGGACCATCCCTTTCAGAACACACCTGGTTTCACATGACATGAATTTCTCTCACATCTTCATAGAGTCTGCCTCAAAACAGGCCTTTTCCTAACTCTACATTCCTGCAGCCATGTAATGACCGAGCAGAAAAGAATGGAATTTAATTGTAATAAACTTTAGCGAATTAAATAACAAAGAAACAGAAGAAAGTACATTGTCCTGGCTATTAAATAAACTAAGTAAAAAGCCACCCCTCTGATTCCCTGTCCTTTTTCATCCAAAGCAGTCTGGAAGTTCTAGAGTTCAAGGGCATAAAATCACATACACCTACATAAATCCATCTGCAGGTATATTAGACATAAACTTCCATATAACACCAAAGTTCAGGTTGATAAGAGAAGTAAATATATTACAATAATCTGATAACAAAACTAAAAAAAAAAAAAGCTCAAATCAGTTGGGAACATCCAACTTGTCTCCTGCTAATCCAAGAGTTTTGAGCCCACTTGACCATGAGGCAAAAGCAAAACAGTTGTTGATTTTCCACACAAAGATGCCACCAAGAAAATTCCTTCTTCTCCTAATCAAATTCCAGAACTGCCACTGCTTAGGCTGAAAAAAAAGCAACCAGAAAAATATGGGCTGTAGGAAAGTTTAAATTGTATAATCCTGTAGGAAAGATATTTTACATCTTTTTTACGTCCTTCAAAAAAAAAGGCAGGGGGTGGGGAGAGAACTTGAATTCTTCATGAGGGAATAAAGTAACAAATTCTATTAACAAATGAATCCATCAGACTTTGTAATGAATTTATACACACACGTAGTTATTCCACCCTCGATGCAGCTGGAAGCTATTTGGAAAAACAAAGGTCCAGCTTACTTGGAGGACTCTAAATAAATACACCAAATATTCCTTTCTGGTGACTCTGCATCTGCCGTGACAGGAGGACCTGGATGTATCACAGAGCCCTGAGAAAAGGGTCAGATCCCTTTTCCAGATGGAAATCACTGCCCAAGTAATTATTTGTTGTAAATTTGACAACACCTCTGATATTGTGGTGGAACGTTAAGGAGCAGAAAGGAGAGATTTGGGGGTTGAAATGTTCCACTTCCCTCGTGCCTCAGTTCAAATCAGCCACAGGAAAACACTGTTCCTCTGTCTGCCTGGGACAAGACCAGTGTTTTAGGGTTTGTGGTTGTCAAACCTCTCAGATTGAGGCCCTGGTGATGGTTTGAAATTAAGGGCGCTCTGATATTTGTGCATCCTTGTATCCACAAATTGAGATTAGACTGAAGGGAATTACCTAAAGAGATGTTTAAAATCTGCAAAAATACCCCCAAAAAAACAACCTAGAGCAGGACAGCACCATCAGTGTCTACATGAGGCACTCAAACAGGGAGTTTGACCCAAAACTGAAACAATAGGGAAAAAAAAAAAAATCTGAGTATTTCTCGTTCTTCCAGTCACAGCACCATTTAAAAGGCAAAAAAAAACCTGCTTACAGACAAGATTAAGGCATTGCTTGTCCTTAGAAATAAATACCTAATTTAGAAGACTGGGACACTGGAACTGACTTGATTCACACCATGGCCTAAAATGACACTTAAATGAAAAGCTATGTCTGCATTTACTTGACTGATAACAAATCAAACCATTCCCTTTGTGCTCACAATTAAGGAAAGTGGCAACTTTTTTCATTAATTCAGTGATAACCAAACAGTTTAGGTGTAAATTTGATGAGATGTAAGAAGTTTGAGGTATTCCACTTACAATTTTCACCACAATAGGTTTGTGAAGAACATAGAAAGACTTTTAGCATCCCACCTTGTTCTCCCAAACTAAAAACAAAACAAACTTAACATTTTTCATGAGAATTGCTGTAACTTGACTATAGGATCAAGGCTCTGAAAATTCGGCCATAAAAAGGCTTTAAAAACACACCAAAAAAAGCATAAAACTATCACCCCATACACTCAAAACCTTTTGAGGACACATCATAAACAGTCTGGATATTATCCTATTTTCCAGTGCACGTTTTATAAATGCAAGGATAATTTTCTAATTTACATGCAGGTTAGATGCATCTTGCTGTAATATTCTGTATTTTCCAAACACAAGGTAGATAGAGGGAAGCCTGGTCTGGTTTTAATATTCTCCTGAATGAATATTGAACAGCTTCATTCCCGAAGACTGATGAGGAATATGGAGCTGCCAGGTTTATCAGCCCCAAAATCTGCTTTACTGGGAGTTATCACCTCTAACCCTGCTCTGTCCTTTCCAAACCTCAACCCTAATGACTAATTAAAAACTCCAAGGAAGGGGAGGGAAGAAAACTCTGAGAATTTCACTTAGTATTCTAAAAAACCACGTAAGTATTTTCATTATAGAACCTGCAATTGTTACATAAAATACTGTAAAATAAAACATACCAGAAAGAGAAACAAAAAAATTTGGATTGTTTAAAAATAAATAAAGCAACAAAACTACTTATTATCCTTTAAAATGTGTTATGACTGTTGTGATCAACCAATGATGCTGAGCACAAACTATTTAGTCCCAATTTAAATGGGTAAAAAGATCAATTTTACTGTGATTTTTACAAACCTATGCCTTTGTTTAACAAAGATTCTCATGGAATTTTCTTCCAAGCTTTGAGGGGTTTTTTTTGTTGTTTAAAACATAAAGGGACCTCCCAAACCCACAGCATCCCCAGGAAATAAGGACACAGCAGCATCACTCAGTCTCCTGCCCCTGCCACAGCAGCTCTTCTGTGCCACACTCAGCCCCGCTCCCAAACCTGGGGGCAGCGATTCACATGGAAACTCCATTATTTCCAGCACTGAGAGCATTACCGAAATGATGCGGTTAAGGAATTCCAAAAATAAACCACTGCCTACGAGTCACTCAAAGCCTTCCACAGTTCTCTTCCATCCCGACTCCCAGGGGTTTAACTCCACCCCGGGGACGTTGGAGGGGAGGGAACAACGGGAACGCCATGAGATTGCAGGATGGAAAGGTGTACCATCCATTAAATTAACAACACAGCAAACAGGGAGAACTTGCCTGTCACCCCTCGGGCACCTTGCCGTGCCCCTCCAGGAGGCACTGATGGCCCCTTGCCCACGGTGACACCCTGAGCAGACACTTGGTTTACTGGTGCGGATTTTTCATGTCTCTCCAACTTTCTTTTCTTCTTCACACCTATTGGATCCTGCCACTAATCCAACTCCCAAGTCCTTGGGCCTGAAGTTCTCTTTTGGATTCTCCTTGATGCTGCCAAGAGCACGAAGAGCTCGAGCCCTGGCTGGCACTTTGCTGTTAGAGTTTAACATAAGGGTGGGCTGATTAACCACAGCCAATCAGGATATTACCATTCTCTTATTTGGACTAATATCTCTTACTTGGACTAACATTTCACGAAAAAATGTCATTTTTGTTGGTTTTTACTGATTAACTATTTTCAATCCACCTCATACTTTAACCGTAAGTTTAAAGAACAACTGATCGGGTTCTGTATTAATATTAAATTACCAGAACCACATTTTTCTCTGGCAAAAATGGCAAGGCTGCCCTGTATTTTATTAGCCTCCAATTTGCTCAGCAGTGTCCTCCCGAGCCGTATGAGTGGCTCGTGTAGGCTCACAACCCCCCCCACATGGTCCTGATTACGCCCACCAGGCCAACACGCTCCCGGAGAACTTCCCCAGACACTTTCCTAATGGGATGTCACGTTAAATCTGACATCAGCAGATAAAGCAACTCCAGCCCAATTACAGCATCTCCAAAAGGGCCATTCTGGAATGATGGGCACAGCATTGCTGATGTAATTATTGACGCTGGCAGTGCCCCAACCCAAGGAGGAGTTGTTACACAATCGGGATTCTTACACAGCTTCCTTGGATATCCAGAGCTGTCAGCATCTTGGAAAGAGATGCCCCTAACTGCCAAACTCTGAGAAACATCACAGATTTGACTACTCTCTTAATGCTTCATGACTAATTCCTCAGAGACAGCCTTAAAAGCCCCAAAATGCTGTCCTTGGGTAGAAATTTCCACTGGGGAATCAATAGGGAGCAAACGAGACGCTCGTGTTGAAATGCTGGGCGCTGTTTAAGGGAACAAATGAGTGAAGAAAGGAGTGGATCTGAACATATGCCACTGCACTGAAGTTGCTAAAAGGGTCTGTTGGAAGAATATTTGCTTTCCAGGGAAGCTAATATGCCACAAGAAGGGCCGGTGATGAAAGAGCCCCCAGTCGTGTGGAAATCCAAATATAGCGACAGACACAATTATTTTACTAATTGCTAATGAATGCAGTCAAGTGGCTTCAAAAAGCCAAACTTTGCTTGGACTACTTGGGGTTTTGACCTCTGCATGAGCAAATGCATTTCAAACCCGAGCCCACCAAACCTGATTAACGGCGCCAGCCAAGGCCAGCGTGGAGCTGCGGCTTTTTTATTCCCCCCTCCTCCCCAAATCTATCACATGGCCCCGAGGATAGTTAAATGAACCTTAAAATGTCTACAAACAGCTCAATGACTACACAGACTCCTGCCAATTAGAAATAATTAGGCAGTGATTTTGGCGGGGAGGCTTTTTAAGTGCATCCATAATGATGCGGGGCCGCTGATCATTATGCGGCTCTCACAAAGCCTCGCACATCTCTGTACTTCACCTCCGCGCATTGAAAAATCCACTTCATTACCTCCAGTAATTAATCCTCCATTAATTGCAGGAAAAAAGCCCAGTTTACCGTGCTTCGTTTCTAATTATCTTATAAATAGTTATGGTTCTAATTAATGTGTTCATTAGGCTGAATATCTTTCTCAAAGCCACGCTCAGAGCAAAGGTTCCGCTTTTGAGAGAGAAAGCCTAACTAGCCATAAGGTGAGGCCATTTTGGTTGTATTTGCTTTTATTTTAGTATATTCAACCTCCTAATTGGCATTTAAAATCTAATTTGGAAGAACTTCAAGAAGACTATATAGGAGAAAAATAGGAAAAGGGGTTTCTTGGTTTTTTTTCCCCATTCTCCAATCAAGAAGCTCAGAGCTTTAACAGGCAAACTTTTAGCAAAGCTTTTTGATATGGACTGGGAACAGATTTGCGGTGCTATGCCACAGATTAATTTAAATTCTATCACAATTCAGCTCATCCCTGCATGTTTTCACGGAGGAGAAGCAAAAACTAGAGAAGAAAAATAGATATCTAAGAGTATATGAATACTTTAAAATAATAAAACCATACTACTGCCCTTGCCTTCAACATCGAGGATATAAATCAGTGGTACAGAATTACAACAAAAATTTAAATCATTATTTGAGCTGAGCTTAATCTAAACCTTTCAATTCACTGAGAGATCTTCACTTTGCATTACTAGGAGATGATATGATCCAATGAAAGCCACAACTGGAGACTCTCTTTAAAGAATATTTATGGATAATCAACTCCAGATTGAAAACATACGTTTCACAGGATTTTGGAGCCTTGCATATAAATATTTGCAGAAAACTTAAAAATTCTGTATTAAAAAAATAATCTGCAAGAACGCAACCAAAATATTTTAGTTATGCTTAAAATTACGGTACAGATGTTAAATTCCCGTCTTCTCCTAGATTTTAATTGGTTTACATATACATTATATTTAAATCAATCTCTCTGCAGTTATGTAACCACCAAACAAATACAAGTTCTCACATTCTTCCTAATGTGATCACGTATTTAACATCAATTTTTTTGCTCAGATAGTTACTCAAGCCCTATTTTAACAGCAAAAGGACAAAAACCTCTACATGTGCCTGAAATTATCCCCATTTTTTTTGATAACCTTTTCTTCCTATAACATCACACCTCAGTAAAATCTGGAATCACTGAAGTCAAGTGCAGCTTCGCCAAAGTTTGATGCCAATAAACCTGGATTAGGACCAGATGAAGCGTTATCAGCTCCCCGTGTTCTGGCTCTTGGGTTTTTGGGAGCCTCAGTGCCTCCCCTGGGAAACTGGAAAACTCCAAGTGTCTCAAAGCACAGGGATGAAGGGACAGTCAGGGAGGAGTCACGGTACCCCAATTTTCATCAGCTTTATCTGGCGTGAACTTGCTCCCAAAGCTCACTTCGGTCATAACACCACCAAAATTTGAAGCTGCCCACCTGGAGCTTTTGATTTCTCTGGGATAAAATCTGTTTGAAAGGTACCAAACCCCCCGAGTGCAGCAGTGACAGTCCAGCACCAACAGCCTCAGGGAGATGGACTTCACTACAACCAGCGAAATTCAGGCTGAATTCTTGGAATACACGGGATTGACAGCTCCTTCTTTTACAGGACAACTGTTTCTCTTGCTCGGGTTCTTTACATTCTGAGGAGTCCCATAGAAAAAATACTGTAAACCACTTTTTTCGCAGAAATACAGGTTTTTTGCTAGCATCTTGAACTAGATTCTGTTACTGCCATGTGTTATTAGAATTAAAAAGAATGAAAGATGGGAATAGATGAAAGAGTAAATTTTTACTACTAAATTCTATTATTTTCATATATATCAATAATACTGATAATAATATAAATATAATAATATATAAATATAAGTAAATAATAGCTATGTGATAATAATATTGTTATATTAGTTGTGTATTAATATTATGCATATACATAATATATATTATGGAATATTATTATATATGTTTAATACACTTAATACATAAACTATATTATAAAATAGTTTTTATATTAGTATAATATCAATAACATCAATATATTACAATACATAAAATATATGATAATATCAATAAATTGATGCTCATATTTTGATTTAACTCCTTCACTTCACTCTGATTTCACTCTTTCACTCCTAGACACAATCTCTGGGAAGAGCAACAATTTACCCAGCAGAGAGCAAAGGTCTAAGATTCCCAAAGCATCCTAAGACATCTGCTCTGTGCTGGTTTGCAGAGCTGCTCCAGAAGAAAACAGATTCTATTTCATGGCCAGAGCTTTGGGAGCAGAGAAAGAGAGGATTAAGAAAAAAAACAGGTTAAAGTACATAATGGTTTAGAATGGAGAGATGTGGAAATCAAAACCAATCCTCCACTAAGGGATCATATTCTTGAGTACCTTTCCCAAACAGAAAACTGAAGCATTAAATTAAACCAACCTGCACATTCACCTTTTCCAAAGGGAGAAATAAAAGGGTTTACAAAAATAAGCAACTCTACTCCAAACACCTTCTGTGTCCACACAACACCTGGACCACTTAGAAATTAAGTTTACGTGTAATTAGGCTCGATGCTCAGTCTAAATGAACAGCACTTATGCATTCAGAGCTTTTTTTCAGGCTGGTTTTTGTTTTATCCCAATGAAAGGCATCAAAGCCCTGTCACTGGCAGCTCTGTGGCCTCATTGATAACTGCAGGGCCCTCGGCGCTGCCTTGGGAAGTTTAATTTCCCCAAGCGGTCAATTAGGGCTGGGAATGCGCTCACGGGGGGGCTGCTGCTCCAGGACATCTCCTGTGCCTCACCTCCACGGCTTCCCAGGACAGCCACGGACACAAACTGCTCAGTTCCGCTTGGAAAAAGTCAGTTATTGCAACTGAAAACTGGATTTGTAGAGACTGTTGGTGCTACAACCTGGAACTCAACTGGAGCCTACATAAAACTGCAGGTTCTGACACACTGGGGGAAAATAAACACAATTTGATGTTACCAACCAGGGAAAAACTCAAGATCACATGAGCAAACTCAGCAATCTGAATTCCACTTTATTTGAAGTTTCATGGAGGAAACACTACACTATCTTAATTAAATAACTATTAATATAAATTAAATATATGTTCTAATGGACCAAAGGCTTCAAACTTTTCCACCAGTAAGAAGAGAGACAAATATGTAATATTTACACTGATTCCTTGCATAATCATGTACAGCTGGTTGTACATGAATATGTTCATTTGTATAGCAAGGACAGGAGAAAAAGTATCCTAAGGAGCAGATCAATACTTTCCAGGAATAGTAGCTCCAGTAGCTACAACCAGGCATAAAAAAATAAACAATCCTAGAAGCATGGAATGGCTTGGGTTAGAATTTGCAAAGCAATATGCTGATTAAATACCATTGTTTGATTTCTGATAGGACTCCTGTCTGCTTCTCCATGGAAAATTCTCGGACCCATTTTCAAAGTATTTTTATAGATTCAGAGCTTTCTCACACTGTCTGTATGTGCCCAACCTCATTCTTTGCAGTTGTCTGGTTAGTTCTTTTTCCTTCCAGCAGAGAAAGGGCCGTGTTTGTCCCAGTCCCTGTCCCACTGCTCCCAGGGAGTTCTGCTGCTGTTCCTCAGATTCCCCTTCCATCTCCTGCCCCTCAGACCAACCAACTCGCCCTGGCTGATGGCTGTGGGATGGGCAGCCCAAAAACCTTCCCTCTGTTCCCTCAGCCTTCCCTTCTCCTGGAACACCACCTGTGCTAACACTTAGCCCCACAGCAGGACCTCTGCTCTTACCTGGAACAACTTTAATTAGTTTTTATCAACTTTAATCCAGACATCTGCATGAGACTGAAATTTAGTCTTTCTTTGCAACATCAGTCTGCTAATTTTTACACAACTACACTGAGCCATTCCATTACAGCCTGCAAGTAAAACTTGTATTTTGAATACATCTTAGCATGGATTATGTCTTGATCCAACAGTTTTCAACCAGCTGACAAGCCAGGTTTTAATTTGGAAAGACTCTGACACATCAATACCCCACTAAAATAATACAATGTATGGAGAGAAGAGAGATTACCTGAAGAGAGACCCATTTCAAGTAACACAAATACAAAAGCACTCAATATCTTTCAAAAGTCTCAACATTTCACTGTGCAATACTGACCCTTCACTAAAATATATAATAGCAACGGATAGGAAGATTTCAAAAAAAGGAAATTCTCAAAGACCAGAAGAGAAGTCGGGGGGTTTTACTAGGATTTATTTAATGGCCCCTTTCCCTTTGCACTTGAGGACCCTGTTTTTAAATAGTACAAATTATAACTGGTAAACACAAAGAATTCTGCCAAGCTGTGAGGGTTGAACCGCAGTTAATTCTAGTTTACATTGCTGGGGAGTGGCAGCTTCACTCCACAAGCTGCTTTTCCAGCCCAAAACCAAGTCTATTCCAAAGCCACCCCAAAGAGGGAGGTCCCTGCCCCTGGACTGCAACAACTGCACACATTTCAATATTAAATTAATTAGGCTGGAAGAACGGTAAAGAAATAAGACATAAATGTGTATACACACACACACACCGGGGAAAAAAACCCTGTACACTGATCAAACAGCTCCTTCAGCGACACTCCAAAGGCAGCAGGGCTACAGGCACGTTATTTTACATTTAACATTTCCTCTCCTTCACCACCTATAGAAGTACTTGGTGGGTTTGGGTCAGTTTGTAAGCTGAACTGCATTAAAGGTATTACAAAGCAGCAGTCTGGAGTTTAACATAAAGGAAAAAGCCAAAAACACTTGGCAGACAATAAAGCAAACCTGCATATTTAAAGGCAATTATAGTGGGGTACTCTGTAATCACAGGATTGTAGGAAATCAAGGAATACAGGGTAACATTCGGGGGTTAATTCTATTTAAAGCTCGGTGACTTAAAAGATTTGTGCTATGAGTTCTGATGCAGAGTATTTTCTATATGATTATATAGATACATATATGATTAACTTGCAGAACAATCACAGTGAAAACTCCAAAAACATTAACCCGGCTCCATCCACCCGGGAATTACACGAGGGCTGAGCTTCCCCATCCCACGGAAGCACAATATTCTAATAAGAACTCTCCTAATCTTCAGCCAGCAATAATTTCCAGCTGATATTATTATTCTCATTTCCTTGAATAATATCCATACTCCAGGGCCATTTTCCTCCTCATATTCAATATCGTGCGTGCTCGGATGGAGATTCCTTTCCTCATATCCTGTCACGGTATCAATCACTGCCTCCTGTCCACTCAATCCCCGTTTGATTTATCAGCCACCAGCTCTCTGGACTCCATAACTCGACCCAAACCATTTTAGCGAGACAGTGACAAATCACACCCGGGATCACATCAACCTGTTCCACTTAGGGAAGTCGGGAAGGGGAGCTGTGACATCCCTCCACCGGCACCCCCCTGCTCCCCCCTCCCCAGCCTGATGTATATTAATGAGGCGCTGCTACTCGCGACGCTCCCTCCACATCAGCATCTAATATGATCAAATTAGGAAATGGGATGATTTATTAAATTCCGTGGAGCTCAAATATTCCTTCCCCTCGCCGTGTGGATGCAGAGAGGGAGCTGTTGCTTCCAATTTCTCTGCCCAGGCTGTGCCTGCGCTTCACGGGCGAATTATTGGCTTTAAAAAGATTGCGGGGAGGCGAAATGTTATTAAGCAAATGCTCAGTAAAACAAACTAAATCGGTTTTAAAATTCCTAATTTAATGTAAATCTCGCTTGTTTCGCTGAAATTCAGTTTGTGATCTTATTAAGTCGTATTTGCATTGTACTGCCTTGCTGTAGGACAGCTCGGAATTTATGGCATTACCAGGAAGGACCACTTTTTTCCACTCTAAAAACTGCCTCTAAAACAAAATACTTACAAATGCACAGGTTTCCCTCTCAAACAGAGCACAAATGTTACCAAGAAGCCCCATTTTCCTGATTGTAAAAACTGCATCCCAAATAATACAGTTATAAATGCAGAAGTTTTCTCCTCTTCTCAAATAAAGTGCAAACATTACCAGGGTGCCCCACTGTTTTCACTATTAAAAACTGCTTCTAAAACAAAACACTTACAAATGCACAAGTTTTCTTCTCAAATATAGCACAAACATTACCAGGAAGCCCCATTTTTTTTTGGCTCAAACTAACAGATGTCAAATAAAATAGTTATAAATGCACAAGTTTCCTTATCTTCTCAAATGCAGCACAAGCATTACCAGGAAGCCCCACTTTTTTGACCCTATAAACTGCTTCTAAAATGAAAGAGTTATAAATGCACAAGTTTTCTTCTCAAATAAAGTACAAAAAAATGGTTTAGGTTACAGATAAAACCTATTTAAAATCTTTTTGAATGCGTCATTATAAAAGTCTTTCTCAATTACAATTGGAAGCATTTGAGTGTGTTACACTGTTGGAGATCCGAAGATCATTCACTCAAATAAAACATCTATTAAAGTTAAAAATCACTTTATTATTAAAGTTATTGAAAAAAAAAAGCATTGCAGCCATATAGGCTATTAACAACACCTTCGTTACCTTGAAAAACCAACTTAAATCTTAATTTTACAGGGGACTGTGGAGGGAGAAGATGCTACAGGATACAGAATTTGTGCCACCTGCGTGACTGACACCAAAAACAATTCCAGGGATTTAAAGACACCACGTGATGGATCTTAACTCCCAATAAGAAGCTTGTTCTCTAAGGTCAGACCCACAATAAATGAAATTTAATTTAAAATGACAGCTGCTCAGGTCCTAAAGGTGATGATACTGGGAAGGTCCAACGGGAACGTTACAAATCCAGGGGGCACAGAGGTGATCTTCCCTTTCCTGCTGCATCCCAAACTGCTGCCCTCCTGTGGGGCAGGAGCTTTCCCTCCCTCCCCCTGGCAAGGCAGAGGTTGGGGATCCACGGGAATATTCCCGTGGGCGCCACACTGCTCACTACAGGAACTCAGGGTGCTGCCTGAGTTACTTTTATCAGTTATTTACAAGTGGGTTTTTTCAGTATTTACCTGCAAAAGTCACACGAAAAGAAGCTGTCCCACCCCACGCAAAGAAAATGAGGAATTCCAGCTGGAATTCATGAAAACTCCATTTCAGCACTACAGATGTCTACATTTCCTAAGACAAACTGTCTCCGCATCTAATATTTGAGTGGATTTCCCTTGTCCGATTTCTTTTTAATTCCACTTGTGGTATCCACAACCTCCACAGCTTAACTCCTTTATCCATAAAATCCACCTCCTTTTATTTCCCGGGACCTGCCCCCACCCGACTTCCCTCACTCCACACCTGCCCCAGGTCAGACACGGAAAGAGGTGGGAATACCTCAATCCTTCATCACCTTTTCCCACCATTTTTATTCTTATCTTGATTTTTTTTTTATACCCCTCCATCACATTCCCTCTTTCCCCCACCACCCCTTTTCCAGCCTGAAGAATCCTCAAGTCCCCTGTGGAAAGCTGCTCAGCCCTTGGATTGAGGGATTTTGAGGCAAAAAGGGGATTATTTGGCATCACTGCAACTGCCTCAACACCACAACCAGGGCAAACACAGGCCTGGAGTAGCAGCAAGGATTTAACTCCGCTCCAAAAATCAGATTAATCCAGGGCTTCTCAGGGTAACATTGCAGCAGACTCGCGGAAAAAAATGGCAATAAAGGGCTTAATGTGTCCTGTTGGGTTTAGTTCTAAGCTTTTAGACTCTTCTGGTATCATTTAGGATGTGATTTATAAACGTTTCCCCTGAAGAATCACGTCTGTGCATAGGAAATGCATTTAAAGCAACATGCAGCTCTACCTCCGTATAGAGATATATTTTACACATAAAGGATTTTATACCCAATATTTGTCATGTTTTTAGGTGCCCAATTTCCATATATTGCAATGATGATTAAAATCATCAAACCCCTCAAAAAGAGACCGTTAGACTATTGCTAATGAGAGCTGCAATTTATATTATTACAATAAAACCCCTTTTTAAATCAGTTTATCACATTTCCTAACGCCGAGTACGCGGCAGGCTGAGAAACCTTCATTTTCACCTCATCCTTTGGACTTTTCAGCGGCTTAAAACTGATTTTCTCAGCAGAAAAGGTGGATATTCCCGGGAATATTTCTACAGGCAGCACAGCAGCTTATCTGGGGTGTCCAGCTCCGACGCTGAGGATTCTCAGAGACACATCAGGCAGTTTAAATAACCAAATTTCTACTACAAAGGCGCTGCAGCAATAAGTGTTCAGGCAACTACTGTAATGAACAGCTGGGAAAAACTCAGGGCAGAATACAAATAAGAGAAAGTGGAATATTCTCATCTTGCAACAACAATTTTTCAACATTTAGAGGCAACAATTCTACTGTTTGGTATATAAATACAGATATAAATATATATAAATAACAGGTTTAATAAATTCTTAGTGCAGAGACACTAAATTACTTGGCTGAAGATTTGTAAATACACACCAAAACAGCTCTGCTCTGCCTGATATACTCAATTTAAAAGTCAATTGGAAATGCTAATGGTAATTCTGGTTCAACTTTAGTTACTAGACTTCTTAATTGTAAAATACACACACACAAATTGAGCTGCTTCTAATTAAAAAGTAAAGCAGATTTCATAGCACAATTTGCAACTTCTGAGCCAGATTTAAATATTGAATTCACAGTTATTATTGAAAATATTCATTTGTCACAAACCAATTTATGACAAAATTCAGCACTGTAGATGTCTTTAAATATTAATGAAAAATTGCATAACTAAACACTCATCTTTTTCCAAGGGAAATACAGATGAGAAAATAAGTTTATTCTGATCTTTAGGGAACTAATGTTGGGAATTATGGAAACCAGTAAGCAAGAAAAATCCAAAAGGAATTTTCAGATGATTCTGCGAAAACAAGTGACTTCATTCATGCTTTTTGCACTTGGTCAGATGCAAATTAAATAACTTCTCTCCAAATTGTTTCACCAGTGTAACTGAAAGATTTATTGCACGAAAAGCCCTCCAGGGGGATTTCAAACCAGGAGGAGTTTCAAGGGACATGGAGTTTGCAGGAACACCCCCATCCATTATTTCCGGTGCATTCCAAGCTCAGTAATCAGGAGATTTTAAATTCGTGTTGTTACAGGGGAAATACTTTTTGGGGTTTTTTTCCCCCTAGGGAAGAGTCTTACCTTCTGGTTCTACTTTTTGACCTGGATCTTTGGGACCTGTAGGATTTGCCTCTGCCCCTGGATCGGCTCCGGCTGCGCTTCCTCCTGGAGCCGTAGGAAGAGCTGCTGCTGGATCTGTGCCTGCGCCTGCAACACGACCAGGCTGTGAGCGTGGGAGTGCTCCTCAAACCCAAAAGAACAGCACAAACCCCCTGAAAATGACTTTAAACCAAGGTACCAACCCGAGGGGTTTGTGCTGTGTCCCAGAAGCCTCAAATCCCACTATTCCTCCAGAACAAGTGACTCACATTCACATGGGCAGCGCTGCCTCAAAGAGCTGATCCTCCAAAATACACAGCCCAGGACACGAGAGCTCGGGCTGCTCCCCTCAAAGGGCTCTTAGTAATCAAGTCATCAGTGTTAATTTATTCCATCTGAGCTGGGGAGTTTCCTCCTGAGTTCCATCAGGACTCACAAGGGTGTCTTCCTTTGCCCCTCCCACCCAGTCTCCTTTATTCAAAGAATAAATTCTTATACACAAGGGGGAGAAGTAAAAGAATAGATACTAAATTACACCAACAAACCCCAAAACTTGGAATGGGGATATCTTTCAAGTCTTAATCTTAAGATTTTCTCTCCATCTCCCTAATAGTTAACTAAGCAACAATTAAAATAGTAATGAGAACCTCCATATTTTTGGCCTTTACGTTTGATTAATGTTAAAATATAACATCACAGAAACCCTTCAGTAATTCAGGGTGTGATCAGTGTGACATGTGATCATCCAGCACAAGGGAAAGGGGCTGCAGGAGCTGGAAAACTGGAAGAGATATACAGGTTAACTGCTAAAGAACAGGTATTCACCTGGAAAAGGAATGCAACATTCCTGCTGGATGAGGAACAGGAATCTTAGAAACTGCTGCTTTTCATCCCTGAGGGTCAGGGATAAATCCAGCAGGACCCAGCGTGTAAAACTGCCAGGAGCAAATGTCCCAAACTAAGGGCACAGCCAAGGCTCCAGCCAGATCCTAAAAACAGACCCTTTGGTCTTTTCTGGATCCAATTTCAGTCACTGGTCCCCGTCCAGCCCCTAATCCCGCCCGGAGCTCTGGTGTTTCTGGGAGATGGCCATGCCTGCCTGGACTAACGGGATTCAGAGCTCATGGCAGCAGCACAGGGCTGGGATGGCAGCCCAGGGATGGCAGCCCATGGCATCCCCCCGTGTGCCCTCGGGGGATGGAGAGGCTGAGCAGGAAGGGAAGGGGGTGCAGATAAACAACTGAGACACCCCTCCCAAGCAGTCACCTCATCCCTCCTCTACCAGCTCCAGGGAGGACTGTCAGGACCAGTTCCTACTATACTCACAGGGCAGCCAGACTCAAGGAGCGTTTTCCAGCTCCACTTACTAATAAATTGATCACAAGTCAGGCTGAGACAACCAGGATGGGACCACAGAGCTGCTCCAAGGGCTGGAGGCCCTCTGGAGCCAGGCTGGGAGAGCTGGGAGTGTTCACCTGGAGAAGAGAAGGATCCAAGGAGACCTGAGAGCCCCTTCCAGGGCCTAAAGAGGCTCCAGGAGAGCTGGAGAGGGACTGGGGACAAGGGATGGAGGGACAGGACACAGGGAATGGCTTCCCACTGCCAGAGGGCAGGGATAGATGGGATATTGGGAAGGAATTCCTGGCTGGGAGGGTGGGGAGGCCCTGGCACAGGCTGCCCAGAGAAGCTGTGGCTGCCTCTGGATCCCTGCAAGTGTCCAAGGCCAGGTTGGATGGGGCTTGGAGCAACCTGGGATAGAGGAAGGTGTCCCTGCTGGAAGAAGAAAGGAAGTTATTTTACTTGGCTGGGTTTTACCTGTTTTAATGAGAAAGTTCCCTGTGGATCTCCAAATTCCCTGCCTTAGTACTCCTGCAGGGGGAAGGTGGTTTGGGTTTTTCTGGTCACGGGGGTGGCTTTGCTTTTTAACTTTACTCCAAATGAAAACATTTCACCAAGAATCAGGGAAAACTTGATTCAAACACTTCCAGCTCCTGCCATGACACGAAAGAGCTCAATTTGTAAAAATCAGCAACAACCAATTCCTACAAATGCACCTTTTCTCATAGTGCGACCAGGACTGGAGATCCCGGGAGCGCGACCTGGACCTGGATTTCCTTCCCGATTTCTTCCGGCTGTAGGTCCTGCTGTCCGAGGAGCTGCTGGAGGAGGAACGTCTGCGGTGCTTCTTCTTCCTCCTGCTCCTGCTCTCCTCCTCCGTGTCCGAGGAGCGGCGGCCCATCTTCCAGCTGAACTGCAAGAACATCTCGTGTCTGCGTTACTTTGGCTCTCATATATATTTTTATATATATATATATATTCATACACAGCTGAGCCCCCCCAGCTCCCTCAGCCCCTCCTGGTGCTCCAGACCCTTCCCCAGCTCCGTTCCCTTCCCTGATCCTCCAACTTCCAGCACACACAGGCCAAACTGGTTCATTTTCTCCATCCAAACTCTCCCTTTTCTCGCACTTTTTGCTCCCGATGCCGTAGCTCCTGATCCACAGGGAGAGGCAGGGAACAGCACAAAGGAGGAATTCACCATTAAGGAGGACTGAAACTGCTCCTAAGGACTGTCAGGGCCCTGGAGCTGAAGTGAGGAAGCTGCAGCAAGAATGAGTCAGGAGGCAAAGGAACATCCTCCTGGAAAACACCAAATTCTGGACTTGGCATCGACCTCCAGAATTCCCATATTTTCCCCAACAGCTCAATGCAAAATACAAGACAATCCCTTAAGCACCTGGATTTGTTTTGATGCTCATGAGAGTTCACCCACTGCCACGATAAACAGCAGCTCCATAAACTCATTCCTGTGGAGCCAAATCCCTATGGATCCCAGATGACTCCTTGGCGCACAACTCCGAGCTATCAGCCTACAAATCAGCCATTCCCAAACTTTGCTGCTGCAAATCCCTCTATTTATTTACTTTACTTCTCAATAGATTCTGTTTCCAGCACGTCAGAACTTGGTCCTTCAGCCAACAATTTAAATAAAGCAGTTTTTAAATACTCAGATTAAACCAGCAAATCTCTGTCCACCTAAACCAGCAAAATTTTAGGAATCCTCCTAAGCTGCTGTGCCAGAGAATTACTTTCTTAAATTAAGTTACTTTTACCATCTTACTGAAGTTATTCCACACGGATTATGGCAAAGAGAGGCGGGACTTTAGAGACTATTTTATCTCATTTAAGGAACTGCGACTTTAATTGACAATCCCACCAAGGAACGTCAATTTATACCAACACACCATCTTGTGCAGTCAATTTTTTCCCCTTGTAGTAAAAGATTTCCAGAGCTCCAAGGCACTAACAGTTATTGAACAGTAAAATAAAGCCCTTCAAGGATATCCTGACAGAACAACCTGCAAATGAACGTGAACCTGAAACTCAAAACGAGCAGAACTGCTTGGAAAATGAACATACAACCCAGAGATTTTGAGTTAAAGGTTCACAGATCACGGGAAGATTAATAAAAGAGACCTGAGAAACAAAGAGTATAAAAGACATTTCTCATGTGGATCATTATGAGCCACAACATCACATTTCAACTTATACATTATCTATTTTTTAACGTCTTTTATTTCGCCATCAGCTTTCCTCCCCCTTGGGACACACAACTGCATTAAGCAGCACATGAAACTTGGGAAATATATTTTTTTGTGTGCCCAGGAGCAAAGAACCACGTGCCACGGCCATTCCCTACGACAGGACAAGCCCTGTGGCATCCAGGCACATCCTGGAGGAGCTCCAGGAGCACTGGATCCACCCTGGATGAGCTGCAGGCACAGGGATGAGTGAGGCCCTGCACGTCCTGGAGCTCCCACCGGAAAAGAGGTGCCAGAAGGGGATCCTGGAACCATTTGTGCAGCTGTGTCCTACAGGGATATCCTGGAATTCCACAGGTGACACAGCTTGGACAGGGACAACCTTTCACAGGGGGCTTTGGACCTTCCCTGCAGTACAGGACACACTTTTTCCTGCACAGACACTTCCACAAACTAGCCCAGGTCGCTCCAAGCCCCATCCAACCTGGCCTTGGACACTTCCAGGGATGGGGCAGCCACAGTTTCCCTGGGAAACCCATTCCAGCCCCTCCCCACCCTCACTAGGAGGAATTCCTTCCCAATATCCCACCTAAAGAAAGCATAAATGACACAGGAAACAGACATACTTTCCCCAAAAAACCGATTCAAAGAGAGCAGTAAGAAGTTTACCCTCACTGATTCATTAATCTGGCCCTGTTCAATCTTGTTTCACAGATGCCAGGACTATTCCCAGTGCAACACATCTTTTCAAGCAAGAGTTCCAAATGATTCCTGTGTTCCCTGCAGTAACCTCACCACAGGTCGGCTGTACCCCAAAGAATCACTGCCCACCCACACTGCTTACGTGGCACCTCTACAAATGGGACCCTTTAAGAAATTACAACTGATTAGAAGGGGATTGATGGAAAACACTTCAATATTCCAGTATCCCCTTCCTTCCTGCTGAGCTGTGCAAGTCCATCCACGGGGGAGAAGCAACAAGTTGGGATGAGAGGCTGCTGCAGCTCCAGCCAGGAAACACGGGACACTGAAGTCAAATTTATTCTATTTATTTATCCTTATCCCGGGCTGCCTTTTTCCCCTCTGCCAAGCTGAAGTTCACTAAAAGAGGAGCACCTGAATCCCACCCCCCCCAAAGAGAGGCACCGCAACCAGTCTCCTCTGAAACCTAAAGACCAAGGAGCCGCGGGAATTTTGCTCCTTTCTTACAATCTCTCCCGTAGGAACAAGACCCCAAACACCCAGAGCGCTTGTGCGGTTACAGCAAACGTGTTTTCTTTGGCAGTTTTATCAACGGCGTTTTTCCCAACCCATCAGTTTTGGACTCGAGGGGAAGTCCGGCCTCAATTCAAAGCCGTGGAAAAAGAATTCCTTGATAATGACAACATTCCTTAATTCCTTAACATTCCAGCTCCAAACCTTTAGCTGTATCCTGGCGGTGGCTTTGGCGGGGCTGGGCCATGGTTGGACTCGACGCCCCCGCGGCTCTTTTCCCACCCAAACGACTCCAGAGGCCGGGAACAGGCCCCAAGGGGACACCACGGGGCAACCAGGAGACAGCAGAGATCTGCACCGAGACCTCAGACCGAGCTGTGGGCACGCCAATACCTCCGCAATTCCCAGATTTCCCCCATATATTCCATGTAAAACACCGGGAAGCGCGGCGGTGCCCACGGGAGTTCACCCCGGAGCTCCCGTGGAGCCAAATCCCCCCGGATCGCGGATCTCCTGTGGATCCCGGGACAGCCCTGTGGATCCAGCATCTCCCTGTGGATCCCGGGATAGCCCCATAGATCCAGGATCTCCCTGCGGATCCCAGGATAGCCCCATGGATCCCGGATCTCCCTGTGGATCCCGGGGAAGCCCCGTGGATCCAGCATCTCCCTGTG
>VZRE01010629.1:4767-21094 GCA_013396775.1 Cephalopterus ornatus
ACCAGCCAGACAGGAGAAAAGGAAGGTGAGTGTGAAACCATCCCATCAATGCCCAAGCACGCAGGTGCTTGTATTGTGGCTGTTAGGTTTGCAATACTGGGTGCTGCAGCTGTTAACCGGAGCCACATCAGCTGTAACTTCAGAAACTCCATTTTATGCTGAAGCAAAAATCTGGCCCTAGCATACACCGGTAATCCTCAAATCAGTGAGTGCAGGTATTGCATGGAGTAAATGCATTGTAGTCCCTGGATTTGTCAAGGTTAGCAGACTTCTGCTTCTCACCCAGGAGCCATAAATTAACCTTAGTAGCTTGGCAAATAATACTTGCTCCGTCTACTCCGGTGACTTTAACTCCTTGCCATCCAGTTCGCACACTCAGCTTCTCAGTAGCCCACTGCATTAATACTGAATGTTGCACTGTCACATCTATTGGAAATTTTATTGCTGATGAGAAACAATGGGAATCCAAATACCCATGCACTGACCATATTCCACTTGTTTGATTTCAGTCTCACCTGATTTATGCCCAGACTCTGATATTGCAGCAGCTGCATATGGCTCCATTTTAACCCATAAAATTCTCCCTTATATGCATCCCCAAGTTATGCCTGAAACTTTCCAATATGATCATGCTCAGCAGCAAGCAATGCCTCTACCCACAGCCTCTTTTCAAGCTCAGCAACAAGCACTGCCTTGCCTCAAGCCTCATCATTTTCCTCAGTCAGCAGTTTAATTCTTTCACCAAATCTTGTAAAGATCCTATTTCACTTCCAGATTTCTGAATAGCCAACGCCCCTGTTGTGCTTCTGTAAGGGCAGCACCAAAACAGCACATACAACTGCCTTTCCTTTGCCAGGTTTTAGTTTATGTTCTTTCATAAGAACTGTAATTTTATCAGCCAATGCTTGTGTATCATGCCAATTGTTATGTGTCCAGATTACACCAGGAGAAGGATTACCATTATCTCTTTAAGTTCATCAGGAGGGGACATCCCCATTTGAGTCACCCCCTGCAGCCATTCCTGGTTGTTCCTTTTGAATCAGTCATTAGGCCACTGAGGGTTAATATCTTTCTCCCTGTTGATCATCTGAGGGTCACCTTGACCTTCTCCTGGAGAAAAAACTTAAAACAGCTCCAGGACACACCAGAAAAAACTGCAATAGCTTTGCACTGCACTGATGACTACCACATCCAAGAGATCCTGCCCATGACAACAATTAATGTTAAGATCCAATTAGTGAGATGCCTTTGCCTAAAATAAGGTAAAAATGAGACCATATGCTGAAGTCAACAATACAAATTTTATTTAACAACGAACGTGAGGCAGAGAGATCAAAAGAAATAGAAAAGGTAAGCGAGAGCCAGAAAAGGTGATCAAGCAGAAGGTACATCAACAACCATGGATCCAGCAGTGTTCCATTGGTCCTTCTTCACCCTCAGCCTCTTGGCAGTCTGCACCCCTGAGTCACACTGTGGCACCAGCTTTAAACAACCCAAGTTCTGCGCATCCATGGAGGCATATTCCCATAACTTGGGGTGATCTTTGTTTGACTGGTGATACACGTATGAGCAGTTGCTTCCTTTCACACAGTTTGTCACAGCAGGAATTTTTTTCTGGATGCATTAACCAGGATGCAGTAAACAGACCTCTTCTCTGCCAGGCCTGGAATTAGCATCTTCCTCTTGCAAATTCCTCCCTTCTGTGCTTATCTCAAGCTCCCGTTGTTTAGACTTACCGTATGGCAAGTTCCTTCTATGGCCCTGACTGTGCTTGAGACAGGCTCTTTATGTCCTTACACTTGGGTTTTATCAGAATCACTTTGTGCATTCAAAATTACTTAAAGCTATGACTTCAGATTCTTTTAAGAGAATAAGAGTTGTTAGATGGAAGAGAAGGTAGGAACAAGAACCCCCAATACATGTTTTTGATCCAATAGCTGATAAGGAACCTCACTTCACAACACAGATGTTAAAACCATGAGACAGTTTTCCATTGATCTTATTTCAGCACATTCTGTACTACTAAGAACACTGTAAATAAAACACAGCCCACAATCAAGTCCTAGATCTGGAGCAGGAACTGCTGTTGCCCAAGCTGTTGAAACTCCAAGATAGCAATGTTAACATTTTGATTTTACAGTTCTTATTTCAGACCAATAAAAAAAAAAACTGCTCCAAGAGTATGCAAACTAAACACAAAACAAAGTAGCAGTGCACAATACAGTGTATCCTGAAAACAAAAATATTTGAACCTTATCTAAAAATTAAATTTAATAAAAATACAATTCAGAGATCAAACTTAGAAATAGCAAAATTAAATTCAAGCTTCTGCATACAGACAACTGCTTGATAAGTTAAAGAAGGCTTCTAAATTGCTGTTATATTTTTTTAAAGACTCATTCTACTGAACTCAAGGACACTTTTTTATAAAGCATTATTAACCTTTTTACTTTTTATCTTGCCATGATGCATTGCTATTTAGTAAGAGTTATACAAATATTAAAGGCAAAGTTGAGCACTCCTTAAACTTGCTTCACTCTAATCACATAGCTTTCCTTATATAAAACCACAATTAATTATTTCCATCTTCATTACAGCTCTGCTCTTCTCACATTTCACAGCACTTTAAGTTCATGCATAAATAACCACTTATGAGTGAGAAAAGCCTTACCAAGCGCACAACAGAAATGACTAGTGATACCACACACACACTCAAGTGCTTCTGTTGAGGGTATCAGGTTAAGAAGTCTGTGCCACTGGCAGCACCCAGGCTTGCCTGGCTCTGACCATGGTTACCACACATCGGTTACCCTTCCAGACTGGCAGAGCCCCTTCACCTGTCAAAACCAGTTGTCACTCTATCGTAGTTTCTAAAGCTATCTGCCACTCTGAAATACTGAACTAAAGCAAGCCAAGAATTCTTATTTCCTTAAAAAAAAAAAAAAAAAAAAACCCAACAAACTTAGAAATACCTTATTTCTCAAGTACTCCCTTACACTCTTTTTGCATTATCCTTCTCCCTGACTTCAGCCTTCAGTCTTCCTTGCATTTACATAAGCCACTTTACCGTTGCTTTATAGAAAAAGTCCTTCAGTCATTTGCCCATGATTAATTCAATAAGCTGCTCAACCTTCTTTTTACACAATTTCTCATACCAATAATCCTGGGACCACTGCAGAGTTTTATTCTGTCATAGGCTCTCTGCAAACCTAATCACAACACAACGCTTTATCTGTGGTTTCTGGTTTCTCACTGAGGGCTACTTGTCACAAATAAAACTTGTAGCCATCACCTCTGAAAAACTATGCCCTTCAGTCAGTAGCAAAAGCCATTTAAAAAAGCATAAAGCAGATCGCAGAACACAAGCTAAGCAAATCTCAGTGGCTGTCTTCAGCAGTGCAACAGGCACCACCATGGAATTACGGCTGCAATCCTATCCAGCCCACACACTGCTGCACACAAAGAACATGGGCACTTACGGATCTCTGCTGCCAAACCCCAGTGGGTCTTCGGTATGCATGCACAAACAAGAATTGCTCACTGCTTGTCTCTTCAGAGCTGATTTTATCCATTAGCAATACCCTAATTTTTTTTTTCTCCAGTTAAAACACACTATGTCCTTAAAGAGATAGCAATTCCCTAATTTTTTTTCTCCAGTTAGAACACACTATGTCCTTAAAGAGATACTCTTTATACTCCTCAATTTCACACCTGCAGGCAGCAGTTTCTTCCTGAAGAAAAAAAGCTCCTATTTTTCTTAGCTATATCATCATAGAGAAAATTTAGCAATTTTGATTTACATTTTATTATAAATTCACTTCAAAAATTTTTAAGCATACGTCCAGAGAAAGAAGCACAAGTATTAATGGACAACCTCAGGCAGTCAAGAGGAAATGCAAGCAAGAAGTATCACAAAATTCTTATAAGCCTTCTTAAAAGCACTTCCCAATAACACTCACCTCACCAGTTCAAACTGCAATACAAGGAAGCCTTTTTTAATCCTGAATCTTACACCAATGTATTTTGACCACATACACACTGATCTACCATTTTGTCAGAGGATGGTTGATGTCTCACTATGAAGTCTTAGAATCAATGGTCCCTTTCTGCCTTCCATCCAAAGATCACTGATTTACAATTAATTAGGCCATCTAAATTAATCAAAAGCCTATAGCAGAAATTCACTTAATAACAAATAAAGAATCACAGAGTCACTAAGGTCAGAAAAGATCTCCAAGACCATCAAGTCCAACCTTTGACAGAATACTACCTTGTTTATCAACTAGGCCACAGCACCAAGTGCTATATCCAGGTGTTTCTTCAAACACTCCCAGGAATGGCGACATCAACACCTCCCTGGACAACTGTCTAATACATTTGCAGCTCTTAGTCCACAAACACTCACTACACTGAAGTACTGAATCTTCACTAATGAACCAAGTTTGTTAGAAAACTAGCTGATATTTGACAGGTCATGTCATACATCGTTCTCAGATAAGTACTAGAAACCTTTAGCCAGCCAACAGCAAAACACAGGGCTCGCATAAGAAAGTACACTGTAATTTCTTGTGAGTTTTAAAGAGAAAATGCTTTTGAAATATTATTTAAAGTATTGGTTAAGCTGTTCAAACTACTACCTTTTTACTTTCAATGAGAGCAGTATTTTTCATTACAGTGCATAAAACTCAACAGCTTACATACTTGATCTTACATTACTAGCCACAACTTTAAGAACAAAGGGGAATTACAGGACTTAGAGGCATTTTTGAATTTCCTTCCAGTTAAAAGTAATTTACCCAATTCTGAAATCAAACAAAATTAAAACATGGATACATGTGCTTGAAGTGTAGCATTCTAATCAGTACTGGTTTTAACAATATTAATTTTGTTTGACGATGTCTCCATGCAGTGCTCCAGGGGGGTCTCACGAGGGTGGACTAAAGAGGCAATATCTCCTACCTTGACCTACTGGCCACTCTGCTTTTACACAGCCCAGGATGCAGTTGGTGTTTAACACTGTTAAAAGGCCAAGTCCTACCAAACACTTCACTAGGCCTAACTTCACCAGACCTTCTCCCTTGATGAGTTAATATGCAATTGAAAATAGTTGTGATTTTCTTCACCATTCATCATCCATCACGAATATTGCTAACGAAAATACACTGGTTAATTCAAGTGATCTCCTCACCCTACAGATCAAAAAGGCAGGACAGCTCTAAACCCAGAGAAAACCTTCTCTAGTACAGCTAAACACAAAATACAATTATAACATGGCAGATGAGCACTATGTATACATTAGGCAAGGGACAGTCTTACAGTATACAGAAGGAGTAAGGTAAACAACATTTTCAGAGAAAGAGCACAATGTTTTCCTATTTATTTTGTTAAAGACAGCAAAATAATTGAGGCTGATTTGCAGTTTTAGATCTCCAGGAAATCCATTCCTTTTCTCTCCGCGTAGGGGACAGTTTCCCTTTTACAAGGGGCAGTCACATGAAATTCTTCTTCCTGACCTGCTTACTACTCATTGCTTTGTTTCAAAAGGAATGTATCTAACTATGCAGTTAGTACGGCTATGAACTACACAGGAGTTGCAGTCAGCAGCTTGGCACCCAAATGGAGAACAGTGATGAGTCGTGTCCTCAGAGCTTGGTACTGGGACCTGTTCACCACCTCTGTATGCAACACAGACAGTGGGATCAAGTGCACCCTCAGCAAGTCTGCTGATGACACCAAGCTGTGTGGTGCAGGTCACATGCTGGAGGGATGGAATGCCACGTGGACCCTGATTAGCTTGAGAGGTGGGACTATGCAAAACTCATGACGCTCAAGAGGGCCAAGTAAGTGCAAGGTGCTGCACTTGGGTCAGGCCAGTCCCAAGCATAAACACAGCCAGGCTGAGAATGCACTCAAGAGCAGCCCTGCAGAGAAGGACTTGTGTGTGCTGGGGGATGAGAAGTAGCTCCACATGACTCAGTAGTGTGCACCTGCAGCCCAAAACACCAACTGCATCCCGGGCTGCATCAAAAGCAGAGTGGCCAACAGGTCAAGGGAAGTGATACTGCTTCTTTAGTCCACCCTCATGAGACTCCTGTGGAGCACTGTATCCAGGTGTCAGGCCCCCAGCACATGAAAGACATGGACCTATTGGAACAGGTCCAGAGGAGGGACACAAGGATGATCACATGGCTGGAGCACCTCTCCTATAAGACAAGGTTGAGAAGAACTGGGGTTGTTCAGCATGGAAAAGAGAAACCTTGCAGCAGCCTTCCAGTACCTGAAGGGGACCTACCAGAAGGCTGAAGAAGGACTTTTTACAAGGCATGTAATGACAAGGTATGGGGGAATGGCTTCCAAGTGAAAGAGGATAGGTTTAGATTAAGTATTGGCAAGAAATTCTTTACAGGTTTATCAGAACTCATCAGAAAAAACATCATGGAACAAGTCATACCTGCACACGCATCTTCTACAGCTGAAAAAACTAATCTTCCTAACAAAAACTAGCTCTCAGGGCACACAAAGTTTATCACTTACACATACAGCCTCAGTAAGTTAAATTACAATGTTTCATCTGAAGGAGGTTAGCTGACTTACAAAAATAATGTCTTTTTTGATACAATTCCCTCACAATACTTCACTGTACTTCAGAAAAAAATCCTTCTGTTCTAAGAGATTCCAGATTTTGTCTCAAGTTACAGATCCTTATGGAGCAAAAGTACAGTGATTTTTTAAAAAACACAATGAATAAGTGATGAAGTAACAACAAATTTCCAGACAGACAATCCCATATACACAAGCACCTATAAACTCACCACATTTTACCAGTATACTTTGATGCCTCAGAGCTTTTTTTGGATTTTTAACTTTCACAGATTTTAGAAGTAGATGTGTAGTGAATTTAGAAGTAGATGTGTAGAGATTTTAATGTAGCTGTATTATATCCCTGTAGCATAATGTTTACACATACCCAACTCTGTTCCCCCACTCCATACCAATCCCTCTAAAATTCCATTAGCATGTTTAGTCTCCTTTTCAAGGTAGAATTGTGGGAAAAACACCCTAAGGCCTGGAGCAGAAGATATCGCACAGACACAGTGACCTTCAAGCCTAGAACTCTGGAGGAACTCCAAGGACTGTACATGCTGTGAAGATGAAGATGAGGAAGAGGGGATCCCAAACGCCCCCAGACCCAATTCCTGAAGGGGAGTGTCAGGGAGCAGAACGGGGCAGAATCGGGGGGTGGAAAAATCTGGGATTGGATGGATCTTACTGTAAAATCATAGAACCACTGTCTGAGGGGGGCACGTGGTATGAATTCCCCTAGGCCTTAGGCCTGAGATAAAAGGACCTGCTCTCTTTATCTTATCTCATACACTAAATTGGCCTGGAGTCTTTCTCCGAGGTCTTTTATGCAACACCTCAATACCCACATCATCAACACAGACAAATATTTAACCCAATTATCTTCAACAGCAAGAATTTCTCCATTCTGCCCTCACAAGCTTTTAATAGCAGTGATTGAGTGGACATCTCTCAACCCTCAGGAAAGCACCTATAAACTCACCACATGCTCCAGTAAAACCTGTGAACATTTAATTGTCCACAGCTTCACAACAACCTTTTTGACTTGCAGCCTTATTTAACTACCAGGAGTAGAAGTCACTAGAGTGAAAACAACACAAAAAACACAACTGCACTCAGTTTTGTGTTGAATATAATCATCAAATTATTACAGTTCTCTGAACTTACAAACTTGTACAGCATCTCTAACACCTGCATGTCCATATCACACTGAGCAATCTTTGCAGTAACACTGGAAGTGCAGATACAGAACTGACTCCCTTTCTGCTACCAAATAAGCAAACCACAGGCCAGCTAAAAGATGGACAAAGAAGGACAAAGGGGATGACTTCACTTTCAACAGAAGGTGCACTTTAAGCACAGAAGGTGCACTTTAAGCATGCTTTGCCTATTTTTTATTCTTTGTTTTCCAGACAAAAGGCAGCAAGAAGTTTCTCTAGTGAAACTAATGGAACATTCAGTCCAGAATTGCTGTTTGGGAATTAGCCCACCTCTCTCCAGAGGTTTTAATCAATCTTCCCTCAATGAACAGACATATATACATATATATATTTTTACATACTATACCAACACTCTGAAGGACAATGATTTTTTTTTTAAAGCATCTCCTTACAGGCAATGCAAAACTACTTACTGACTTAACCTTGTGTACGTTCTAACTTACTGAACTGATCATTTAATACTTACACGGCACTCCACACTTGAAGAAATCTTACAAGACAAGGCTTTTATAAAAATCTGAAGAAGAGATCTAGTACTTAGTCAAAGTCAGGATAGCTTTCCTTGCATCACTTTATCCAAAGGTAAATTTTAACCCATTCGTAATTGTTCAGGCTACTGCGAATTACCTTGCACTTAAACTGCACAGACACCGTGGTAACAAGTTGTCACAGGCTGCTGCAACTGTTTAAAGTCGCATGCTTTTGCATCATGGCAAATACAGACCAGGTGAGCTTCTCAGCAGATGATCACAGGGCTGGAACACCTCTCCTACAAGACCAGGCTGAGAAGAGCTAGGGTTGTTCAGCCTGCAAAAGAGAAGGCTTTGGGACAACCTCACACCAGCCTTACAAAGGGGACCTACAGAAAGGCTGCAGAAGGACTTTTACCAAGGCATGAAGTGACAGGACAAGGGGGAATGGCTTCCAAGTGAAAGAGGGTAGGTTTAGATTAGATATTGGCAAGAAATTCTTTACTGTGAGTGAAAACTTTGAACAACCTGGTTGAGTGGAAGGTGGTTCCTGCCCATGCCTGAGGGGTTGAACTAGATCCTCTTTAAGGTCCCTTCCAATCCAAGTAACTCTGTAATTCTGCAACTTTCCTTACTGACAAGTAGCTATCTCCCGCAAAAAAAAATATATGCACAAAAACAACAGCTGTCCAGGATATGATAGCAGCACTTTACTACTGTACAATCACTATGCATGCTACCACCCTATGGTAAATGCAAGTCAACTTTAAGTTTTATAATGTAGTTATTTTTTTCTTACTCATGCTCTTAGAGATGGAGACGACCTAAATGATTTGTAACAACTCTAAGCAAGTTTACTGAATTTGGTTTGGTAACATTTACAATGACAAGTCTCTGGAAACTAGAGAGGGAAATGTGTATTTGAAAAAGCCCAGCACTTCCCTGCTGTCTGCTTAAGTGTCTACTCATAGTGCATACTTAGGTCAGCCTTTCTTTGAAGACTAGGTTTAATTTCTATTGTGTTAGTCAAAGAAGCGGAGTTCCAAAGACAAAAGGATCACTCAAACACTCTGGAAGAGCAAGCCTAGGGCAAACATACCTAACCTTGCTGTTAGAAGGTAATGGAGTGGTAAGTTATTGCACTTCAGTAAGTCTGTTAGGTTCATTGATCACAGCAAATCAAACCCTTGGGTTTACATTTCTTTTGGAAGCTGGCTGATCTTAGTGTCATTTAAAGTGTACAACAACCAGGTCTCAACAATCCAGGCTAGTAGTGCTGCTACACATACCTTCAAATATCAAGGGAATATAAGTTTCATAGAGTTTTATGGGGCAGGGGGAATGATCTGCCGTTTGACAGAGCACTTTCAGGCCTTTTAGCTCACTAGTCGTCTGGGCTTAAGAACTAAATTCTTCTTTGACACGTGTGCTGAGTACACGGACAAGATGCCAGTGCAACACTACACTGGAACTAGGCCTAATAAAAAATATTTTCCTAAGCCAAACTTAGGAATTTGTGACATCAGATGGTTTTGCAAGATCAAGAATTTTGCTGATACACTTTTATTCTTACCAGTTTTGTCCAATTTCTGCAGCTCTTGACATAATCATTATTTGTCTTGAAGATGAGCTGTGGCAGTCCACCAATTTGGATTAGAGGGTCATAACACACCAAAAGCTGTGTGTGTGGAAGTAAGCCAAGTAACTAACACATCAATACTTAATACTTGTGCTACAGCAACCACCTATGAGTTTTAAATGCAAACAAACACATAAGCGTTCAAAATCCTTCCTAGGACAAGGTATTGACTATTCACAGCACTGATGAGAAAGTCAAAATTTAATTGTTATGAACCCCAACCTAAGCAACCAATAAGGATGTTGACAAATAAGTAGTAATTCAGCTAAAAAAAAAAAGTAGGGCCACAAAATACTTAAAAGGGACTAGGTTAGAAAATACAGCTACCCACATAAGCTCTGTACACCACTAAAACTATGACAAGATGTACTGAGAGTCAATTTATTCATGGATCTGAGACACATGTACTTTCCCATAATCAAAATCACAGTAAGTACAATCATAACAGTGTTTAATGAATCAGAGATATTAACTTGGGTCTTCACTGTACACAAACACTGACTGACTCTACCTTGGTAAAAATGTAGTTCTCTTATTTCTTAAATCAGCTGGGGAGTAGGAGGAGGAATTAGAGTGAAATTATTGATAAGCTAAGGCCTCCTCTAGTCACAACGAAGTAGACAAAACTGTTAGGAATTTGATGAAGGAGCAAACAATACTATTTTTGCAAACTGAAGCATGATCACACTGATAGATACTAAGTTCATACTCAAAGCAGAGAAAAATTTCTCACTACACACCTGGTTTTAAGAAAAGCTGATAAACAGGATTAGACAATTCAAACTACTACTATTTTTCATCCTATCTCTGCAATGATCAGGGGAAAAAACCCAACGAAACTGCAAAAAAGATTCAGGGAAAGTGATCTCTTGCCTTTAATCCGCAGTTTGAAAAAGCTGAGCAGCCAGTTATAAACTGAATTTGTCTTACTCATTTCCTTCACCTTCAACCATTTCAGCTTATATGAAATCAGCTCTCAAATACACTCACATAACTGTTTACACTGGAAACGCAAACCACTAAAGTGAAAACACTTGCTGTTAAGAATCGTAGGTCTCTTGACACGGCTATCAGCTAATAATGCAAACTTAGTTTTTCCAGATCAACTGCAGAATATTCACTCATTGTGTATAATGTTAATACAAATCTCAACCCAAAGAGATTACCACCTTTAAATGGTGAATAGCTGCAACAGATGTCAAAGTTGTAGTCGGCAGTAACAGCAAGGCACTGAAAACAAAATTGAGCATTGTACTATGTGCTCTAGCTACTGCTAACTACACTGGTTTTTATAAATATGGAGGATCAGTTAAATAATACTACTTCAAAGCAAAAACTGTTTCTTTAAAAGAACAGTACAGCTGTAGAGAAATCAGATCAGATATTTGCATTATTATTAATTTAGATACTGCAGTCACCACTGAAATCACCAGCAAGAACAATGGTAACTTATTAAGCTGCCAATCATACATTTTTTCTATAAGATGAGAACAATCAGCACTGTGACATTACATGGTATTTTCTTTGCTTCCATACAGGTCTTTCAGACTTTCGGTGGAAAACACAACACATCCTGCTTACAGCATGTGTGCGTGTGTTGGGGAGGAGCAAGAAAGCAGTGAGGGGAAAAATCCAGATGTGAAACCAGTGCTCCCTAAAAGCAGTGGAGACATCAGAACAGACCAATCCTCACACCGCTTGTGCTTTTAAAAAATTACAGAAGAAAAACACACAAAATATGAACTCTGAAACCAGTATGGTTCTGCATACTCATTAAACTAATGAAAACGACAAATTGCTTCAAGTTACTCTGAGAAGTTATTTACTGTGGAAAAAATGGACTTTTAACACAACACATGCATGCATGCATTTGAGTGTATGAAAACTTTTGCTCAGAAATAACTGAATTAAAACACTGTATTCCTCTTGTTCTGTAGCTGCAGAAAGGTGACAAAATTATGGCAAGGAAGTCAGAACGGTGTTCAAAATGTGGACCACCTCTGAATAACTTGTTTCCTACCATGCTCTTGCTTGACCCACAGTAAATATGCTTTCCTTTCTTTAACTTTGGTCATAAGCTCTGTTCAAAAATACTGCTTTGAAATTACTCTACTGCACATGAAGCACAAAGAGAAATGAAATGAGAAAGTAAATTAATAATGATAGGACTTCAGAGCTAGAACTTGCAGCAGCAGCCACAGGTAGAGATAGCCTTTTTTTTTGGGCTTCATAATCTAATTTTCTCTCCAAAAAGCTTTGTGTCTCACCTGAACTAGATTCACCAACAAATAATTTAACTGTATTTCCTGAGATTCTGCGTCAGCCTGTGTATTGGTAATAACAACAAAATCCTTCCAAAAAATCCACAGCCCTTTTCCCTGCTGGAAATGCACACACTTATTTGCAGAGACAACTAAATTGTCATGTGGTGCTCAAAACAAGGATGAATTTATTTAACTGAGCAGCAGAGTAGGGAAGAAATAGAAACTTGCAGAGGGAAAAAATGTGGTATCTTCCAGCACAGCATAGCAGAAGGCAGGATATCCTTCCCCATAAAAGCAGGTGAAGCCTTCCAGAAGTCTGTCCCACAGATAAGCAGAGCACACACAATAACCACATCTCTGCCTTTTACGCTGATGCCTGCTTCATAATTGCACCCACCCAAATACAAAGTCTTCTAGAAATGTGGTTTCAGGCCTAAGTAAGACTGAAAACTAAGATGTTTACTCACACCATCACTTCTCCTTCTTCAATTAAATTACACATAAGAAGAAATAAAAAAAAACCCTGCGTCAAACGAATCCGCATAAATTATGTCCTACATGCCTCTAGCCTAAAACCACCTGTAATGCCATGCCTACTTCACTCCAGTTAGCCACCAGGGTTACAGCATGTGAACATGTGCTTTTCATCCACTGTTAATACAGCCGCATATTCCTAGTGACACGAAGTAACATTAATCTGTCACATCTATCTCCATACAAACCGCTGGTGTATACACATAGGTGTAACTGAAGGTAGGAGCAAAACTCCCCCCAACCTGAACTGGTACCCAAGTCTGATTGCCCCCTCTTGTCTTCTGCCTGGCACCCAACGTAAGTATGGCTTCACTGACAAAATGGAGGTACAGAAGACAGATGTAATTTACCTGAGATCTACTGCAGTCTAGGGACTAAAAGAGATTTCTAAGCTTATTCACTCCTACCCTCCGTAGTAGAGAGAGAGGGTCCAGAGGCCAGCCATATGAGCATCCAACAATCTGTGGTTTCCAAGAATATCAAACATCTGCATATTCCTTAACCCTAAAAGCACTTAGGGACAGATTCCTATGAAGTCGCATGAAAGGCAGAATCTACTGTTAAGCTACTTTTGAATATATTCTTATCAGAGTATGGGTTTTGGCCTATCTTATCTCACAAAATCTCATCATCACAATATTTCATCTGCAGTTCCCTGGACAGCAAAACAACCATTAATGAATTTGTGTGTCAACTTTCACCATTAAAACAAAGAATTTCTGAAGGGGATTAGTGGAGAAAAAAGTCATTACATCCATTTAACAAAGCTCTCTGCAACTGGAAGGTTTTGAGAAGGAAGTAAATTGATCTCTAACATGTTTGCCCCCATTCTGGTTTCACTGTGATGTTCAGATCATTGTCTAAAACATACATGGCTAGGTTATGAGACAGGACAGGCAAGCAATTGTCCAGAATCAGACATAGCCAACTGTCTTCCAAATATATGAGTTACACAACCTACACATTTGAAGCATTATTTTTATTATTTTTTATCATTCCTAGAAAGTTTCATAAACACAGTCTAATCTGCAGACATTTTTACAGCACACAATTAAGACCAGAGGTAAGTCACAGATACACAGAAGAACACATGGAATAATTCCCAGTCCATGTTAAGTACTTAACCTTTGCCTACCAGAAGCAGCCTAGGTACTACACTGAATTTCAGCGAACATTATGTTTGTCAGTGTATTTTGAAAAGTTTATCAGTAAAACTTTGCAGAACTGTCACCAGGAAACTATTCTAGAACATGCCTTCTCCTATGCTACTCAGCTCACAAAACATTTTACCTGAATGCTGGAAATTTCCATATTTAAAAATCTTAACTGAAACCACAAGATAATGCACTGAACTTAAGTTGCCCTGGTTCCACACATTAGGAAAGAATTTTGCAAACCAAAGTAATACTAAATTAATTTTGTGGGGTTTATAAGCTTTACAGTCTTACCAGAAAGAATACAAAAATCTACTTGCAAGTGATTACAGTAACACTTATTCTCCAAGCATATCTCCAAAAAAAAAATCAGAAAATATTTCAAAACATCTCAACCCTCTTGCAATAACTACAACACTTAAATATGATTAGGTAATAGTTAAGGCTAGTAACCACCACAGGTAATCACAACTATTTCTATGCATTTCAGTATATTCACAATAGTGAAGTCTCCAAGTCAGTCATTCAAGACCTCATACAGCAGAGATTTACAGCAGTTTCACAACATACATTACAGGAAAGAAACAGAAGAATATAACCTGGATTTGTAGAAGCAGACTCCACAACCTGACAGACCAATCCATTCCCCTCCTGAATTCTGTATGCCATCAGCAAACTCACGTTTTACACTGCAACAGAAAGTTATCTGCAACCACATGATGAAAGCAGTTAGTTCCCCCTAAATTATTTCACCGTTGTTTGACGTGGATCAGTGATGAGACCCCTCTGTCTCTACAATCAGCTGTTCATGGATAAATACACATCAGTTACCTGCACTGTTTCAAGGATCTCAATATGTATTCACGTTGTAGAGATATGGATAGAAGCAGTCTACACGTTTATATAAGAGCAGTTACATTCCTCATTCTTTCAAGGCATGTGAGATGTTGACATCCAGATAGCACCCAGACAGCAAGTGGGACATACTGACATACAGGAAGTACTCATTAGGAAAACCCGTGTGAAGAAAGATCAGCATTTGCCTTCAGATCATAAAATGACCAAACTCCGAACATGGTAAGAGAAGGAAAACGAGAAAAACAGCAAAACAAAAAATTTTCTCACACCCATTATGAGAAACAATCTATCTAACCATACAACAGGAAATAACTTTCTCTCTTTTGGTTCAGCTTCAATGAACAGCTTTCGAAGATAATTTTTAAACCTCTTTGTTGAATCAGTTTCAGGCACCGACAAAAACATATTCTCATGCCACACCATCAAGAAGTCAAATTTGATCTGGGGAAAGAAAGGAAAGGAGGCAAGGAAAACCAAAATGGAAGCATAAGAAGTTTACAGCAACAGGCTTCATTCTCAGAAAAAAACATTTAAAATGGTGTTTGGCTTCAGTAAATAGAATCCTACTAAAAATCTTTCATTTGTCAAACGTTAAGCAAATCATGCATTACATTAAAACACACTTTAAAAGAGCTCTTGCGTCAGCTAGGTGTTTACAGATCTGAAAATGTCGAAGACTGCAGGCTAGTAATAGATAGCAAAGAAAGATACAGAGTCAGAAGTCGATGGAATACCTGGACTGAGAAAATACAAAGAAAGTACTGAAGAGTAAGATCAACTACAAGCATTTATTACCCTTAGGACTGTATCTTTTAAGTGATAATTTCATAAAATATTTAGAACTACACTGAGTCAAGACTTACTTGAAGATGCTTAGAAAAGCATCCCTTCTTAAAAGAAATTAGTTGATTTTTAGCTTCTTCCAGCAAGCTGATCACTGCAACTGCTTTTCTTGCAGTCTTATTTTTCCTCACAGTCTCAGCTGCCAATATGTAAAAGTAAACAGTTTTTGAAAAGAAGATTTTACTAGTATCAGGTTTTTTAATTTGGTTAAACACAGCCTAGCATTACTCACAATGGCAAAAACACTGGAGTGTCTTCATTTGGGCACAAAGATTGGCAAGTTCTTAAACCATATGTGCTCTTCATGGGCCCACAATATTGATTTTTGACTAAATCAACACAACCAAGACAGAAAGAAAGATCTCCCAGGGGTCACAGAGAAGAACACAATGGCAAGCTTAAGATGCTATAGACAAGCAACTTACAAAGCTGACGTAGAGCCAAATTCTACAAAATAAAATTCAGTTATAGCAAAAAAACTACAATGTAAATGAGTTAAACATGACTGCTTTTAAGTGATCAATTATTTAAACTGATATGTTGCAAATGGCTTATTTTTATTTTGTTTACTTTGCTCTTCGGCCTACGAATTGGTATAAGCATGCAAAGACCTATACTGAGGGAGGAGCTGAATACTTCGGTACATTTCACATTTTCAGTAAGAGAGCAGTAATTTCAAAACGTGGTGGCTATCATAATGAATGACTAATTAACTACAAGTGGTTTTACCAATACTGCCTTCAGGCTGCAAAATGTAAAAAGA
>VZRE01010631.1:4993-15570 GCA_013396775.1 Cephalopterus ornatus
TTCCCCCTTTGGAACCTGGAGTTGAGCCCCTGCCATAACCTGGCATGTTGTTTGCTGCCCAGCACTGTGGTTTTCCACCCCTCTTTCCTGTTGTGTCCCCAGTGCCTGTGGGCGGTTCCTGCAAGAGTACCAAGAGCTCTGCATCTCCCTGTGGTGCCCAGGGGGGCTTTTGGGCTGGGCTATGCTTGGGGAGGTAGGCAGCTCACCCCTGAGCCACTGCAGCTTGGCTTTGGTGGGGAGTCTCCTCTCCGGCTGCAGCTGGTTCAGGGGGTGGCAGAGGTGGGTGGGCTCATAACCGTCCATCTCCCAGCACAGCTTGCTTTGGGCCTTCCTGCCACTCCTGCTGGGTCTCATCTCCTCATCCAGCTGCCTCTGCATGTCCCACATGTGGTGCACAGCAGCAGGACACTCCTGCTGCAGCAGCTCCTGTCCCGTGCGGAGCTCAGCCATCTCCCTGCCAAGCAGCTGGCAGGTCTCTGCCACCCTCTGCAGCTGCCACACCTCCTGAACCAGTTGCTGTTCCCACTGGGATTGGAGCCACTCTGCCAGCAGCTGCCGCTCCCTCTCCAGAGGTGCCTCCAGCTCCTGGGTTTTGGCAGTGGAGCAGCAGCGGCAGAACTGCTCTTCCTCCAACTCAACCCTCGGCATTTCCAGCTCCTACCTCCTCACCTCCTGCACGAGGCTGCCCAGGGCTTGCTGCAGGCCCCCGCAGGGCAATGGGCAGCTGTGTGCCACAGGCCCGTGGCCCCTAACGCCCCACATCATGGTATCAGCCACCAAATGCTGCTGCCAATTGTCACCAGTGGTTGTGTTTTCCCCACTGCAGCCCCCTGGCCCCACTGCAGCCGCTGCCTTCCTTCAACCAGTGTGAAGTGTGGGCCAGCGTGGGAGAGTGTGGCCTTCTGGGCATGTTCTGGTCGTGAGCTCTTAATGGATGGGTGGGGTATTACAACCTGAGATGGAATCTTCTGGTGTTTAGCTCATAATGGAGGAGCCTTAGATGGTTCATCATGGTTCCCTGCACACAAAGAAGGGGTACAGCATTTGACATAAGATGATGTCAAAAGACAAAGAGAGAACTTGACAGACTGACCTCTTCTGTACAAATGAGTTTGCTGCTGGAAGAAACCAGACCCAACTGGATGAAAGCAGCAAAAAAAGTTGTGCAAACTCAGCTAATAACTATACCACTATACCACTAAGGAAGCAGCAAATAACTGCATCTGTGCTATACAGGCCAGGATGCCATTGGCCTTCTTGGCCACCTGGGGCACACACCAATTCATGTTCAGCCACTGTCAACCAGCACTCCCAGGGCCTTCTCCACCAGGCAGTTTTCCAGCCACTCTGCCTCAAACCTAAAGCATACCATGGGGTTCTTGTGACTCAAGGGTAGGACCTGGCACTTCACCTGGTTGAACTTCATTAAACTTTTGGCTTCAGCCCATTGATCCAGCCTGTTCAGATTCCTCTGCAGAGCCTTCCTACCCCACAGCAGATCAACAGTTCCAGACAGCTCAATGTTTTCTGTGAATGGACTGAGGGTGGGTGTCCTGGATCCCTTCATCCACATCACTGATAAAAACTTTAAATAGGATTGGGCCCAAAACTACGTCCTGGGGAACACCACTGGTGACTATCCCCAGCTGGATGTAACTCCATTTCACCACCACTCTCTGGGTTCAGCCATCCAGGCAGTTTTTACCCATCAAAGAGCACACCTCTCCAAGCCATGAGCATCCAGTTTCTCTTGAAGAGTGCAGTGGGAAATAGTGTCAAAAGCTTTACTAAGGTCGAGGTGTACAACATGCACAACATCCACTAAACATGTCACCTTGTCATAGAAGGAGATCAGGTTAGTCAAGCAGGATCTGCCTTTCATAAACCCTCACTGGCTGGGCCTGATCCCCTGGTTGTCCTGCACATGCCATGTGACAGAACTCAAGATGATCTGCTTCATGACTTTCCCCAGCACTGAAGTCAGGCTGACTGGCCTGTAGCTCCCTGGATCCTCGTTCCAACCCTTCCTATAGGTGTGCCTCACATTTGCTAACTTCCAGTCACCTAGGACCTCCCTGACTGACCAGGAGTGCTGGTAAATGATGTGAGAGAGTGACTTGGTGAGCTCTTCTACCACTCCCTCAGTACCCTTGGGTGGATCCCATCCAGCCCCCGGACTTGTGCTGGTGTAAATGGCATAGCAGGTCACTGACCATTCCCTCCTGTATTATAGGGTCTTGATTCTGCTCCCCGTCTCTGTCTTCCAGCTCAGCCCCCCAACTCAGTGGGCTGGGTACCCTGAGGACAACTGTTCTTCCTATGAAAGAGTGAGACAAAGAAGGCATTAAGTACTTCAGCCTTTTCCTCCCTCACTCCTTGTGGCAATGTTTCTCCCTGCACCAATAAAGGATGGAGATTCTCCTTGGCCCTCCTTCTGTTGCTGATGTATCTATAGAAATAGTTTTTATGATCTCTTATGGCAGTAGTCAGATTAATTTCTAGCTGGGCTTTGGCCCTTCTAACTTTCTCCCTGCATAACCTCAAAGTATCCTTGTGGTCTTCCTGAGTTCCTTGCCCCTTTTCCAGAGGAGATAAATGCTCTTTCTCTCTCTGAGTTCCAGACAAATTTCTCTGTTCAGCCAGGCCAGTCTCTTCCCCTCCGGCTCATCTTTCAACACATGGGGACTTCCTGTTCCTGTGCCTTGAAGATTTCCTTCTTGAAGAATCTCCAGCCTTCCTGGACCCCTTTGCTCTTCAGGACTGCTTCCCAAGGGACTCTCTCAGACAGTCTCCTAAAAAGGCCAAAGTCTGCCCTCCGGAAGTGCAAGGTGACAGTTCTGCTGGCCCTCATCCTTATTTCTCCAAGAATCAAAAACTTTGTCATTTCATCATCACTGTGCCCAAGAAGGCCTCAACTGTCACATCACCCATCACTTCTCTGCTCACAAACACCAGGTCCAGCTTCCCTGGTTGTCTCACCAGCTGTGTCAGGCAGGTCTCTTCCACACACTCCAGGAACCTACCAGACTGTTTTCACTGTGTTGCATTTCCAGCAAACGTCTGGTAAGTTGAAGTCTCACACAAGAACAAGGGCCAGTGATCACGGGGCTTCTCCCAGATGTTCATAGAATATTTCATCTGCCTCCTCTTCCTGGTTGGGCAGTCTGTAACCAACTCCCACCAGGATATCTGCCTCATTGACCTTCCCCCTGATCCTCACTTACAACCATTCAAACTTATTGTTACCATCATTAAGCTCTAGGCAGTCAAAACACTCCCTCACACACAGGGCTACCCTAATACCTCCCTTTCCTTGCCTGTCCCTTCTGAAAAGTTGACAGCCACCCATTTCAGCACTTCAGTCATGCGAGTAATTCCACCATATCTTCATGATTGTGACTGTGTCATGGTTTTTCAGCTGCAGTGGCTTGCAGAGTTCATTTTCTTCCAGGTGGCTGGTACAGTGCTGGTTTTTTTTGATTCAGGATGAGAATAACGTTGATCAGACACTGATGTTTTGGTTATTGCGCAGTTGTGCTCATTCCAAGTCAAGGACTTTTCAGTGTCTCATGCCTTGCCAGTGAGGAGCTGCACAAGGAGCTGGGGGGGAGCATGGCTGGGACAGCTGACCCAAACTGGCCAGAGGGATATTCCATGTCATAAAATGCTATGTCCAGTATATAAACTGGGGGAGCTGCCCAGGAGTGGCTGAGCACTCCTCAAGGATGGGCTGGGCATGGAGCAATGTGTAGTGAGCCAACTGTATTGAGCATCACTTGCTCCTCTGGTGGTTTATCCCTGTAACTGTCTCCTTTTTCATTGAAATTGTTAGTATTGGGTTTATTATTATTGGTGGGAGAGCTCTGGGGACAGGGTTTGTTTTTTGGTTTGGGTTTGTTTTGGGTTTTTTGTTTTGGTTTTGTTTTTTGCGGGGGGTTTTTTTGGATCGTAAAATTGTTTTTATCCCAGTCCATGAGACTTATTTTTTCTTTCCAGTTCTCCCTCCCATGAGGGTCAGGATGGAGGTAAGTGATGAGAGGCTGTGTGGTACTTAGTTGCCAGCTGGGTTTAATCACGACCTAGGCTCAGTGCCACAACATAGACCCTTGCATGTATCCAAATGTGAGTCTGATAAATCCGCAGGCAGAGCGAGGCTAGAGACGAACTTCCTTGCCATGAGCACCCTCACTCTTTAAGTATCAAGGATTACAAATGACGTGGGATGTATGAGCTAAAACTTACGTTTTGAGTTACACTGGCAAACAAGTTGGTAACCAGTGCATTTTAAGACCATCCTTTCCTCTCCCTGCAAAGGGGGACACGAAATGAGTACTGGCACAGCACACCTTGAAATAACTGACTACAGCTGTACTAGCTGCATTCCCACGCTGTGTTTCCACACACAACATGAATGCAATCCCATAAATTGGGCCCCACAATTTAAAAAGGATGTGAAGGTCCTTGAACACATGCAGAGGAGGGGAACCAAGCTGGTGAAGGGCTGGAAGGGATGTCCTGTGAGGAGCAGCTGAGGGCTCTGGGCTTGTCTCCAGAGAAAAGGAGGCTCTGCAGCTTCCTGAGGAGGGGACACGGAGGGGGAGGTGCTGAGCCCAGGACACCTGGGAATGCTTCAAAGCTGCTCCAGGGGAGGTTCTCACTGGACATGAGGGAGCATTTCTTTACCAAGAGGGTGGTCAAACCCTGGAACAGGCTTCCTCAAGAGGCAGTAAATGCCTCATGCCTGTCAGTGTTTAAGAGGCATTTGGACAATAGCCTTAGTAACAAGCTTTACTTTTGGTCAGCACTGAAGAGGTCAGGCAGTTGGATGAGATGATCATTGTAGGTCCCTTCCAACTGAAATACTCTCATCTGTTCAAGTCTTGGGGCTGGCTGGAGGGCTGCAGTCTCCCACCTGTGTGATGGCAAAGCTCAGTGAAACCCTGGCACTCTGGAAGAAGAGCCTTGTGATGGGTATGAAAGGTGTGTGCAAAATAACAGCACATGGCCCCAGCTCATAAAGAGCTGGCAGACATGATGAGGACTCAGCAATCAGTGTTGCCTGTTCTCAGTGTTCCCTCAAGTGACCCTGGCCAAGCCATTTGCAGCACTTCTCTATGAATGTCACAGAAGCCATGAATGAAATTCAACAGAAAATGAATGAAAGTGAAATCAATTTTGTTTACAATAAAATCAGCTATTCAGTATATCGCCCTAAGGTTTGCTAGACTGGCTGTGCAAGGGGAGGGAAAGATTTCTGACACTCTGCTGGGCTCTCTCAGGACACTTCTCTCTCTTCAACAGGGATATCAGCAAGGCACCCCTAAGTGTCCAGTGACACGAGTCTTGGGGTCCTGACATTCACCCTGGAAATGGTGCTGCAGGATGAGATCACAGCAGGAGTGGGCAGAGCCAAGCAGTACAAAAAGGGCACTGGATTGCTTGCTGAAGTTGCAGTGTCTAATATTAGCCACAGGTCATATATTTTAGAAGTCCTTTCAAGAAAGACAGGGATCTTAGGATAGCTTTCCTCTCTGTAATCCCCTGGAGCAGCACACTCAATAGCAGACCTTTGAGGCTTGTAACCCAAATCCTGCCAGGCTGCACAGGGAGGACAAATGGCTCTTGGCTACTTTGGTCTGCACTTAAAATAGGAACAAAGCTGCTCCCGTGTGCCTCCCCAGAGAGCCAGGGGGAGGGAGTTACATGGCATCCGAGAGTGCCCATGGTGTCTGCAGCTCTCTTTTTTCTACTATACTCACAAAGTTGTAACTTTGGCTCAAGAGACTGAACTTTGGCACCAGGCAATAAGCCACCTTCTCTGAATACCCAAGGTTTTAAGGATACCCAAGGACAACCAATTTGGGCTGATACACGGCAGGAAAAATGTGTGAGTGAGGCAGTGCAGCAGATGCCAGCAGCAGGAGCGGGTAAGTGGACTGCAATAAGCACCAAGACGTTCTGTCTCTGCCCTCTGTCATCCTAAACATTAGAGTTGAGAAACCAAATAACACAGTAAGGGCAGAAACTGGTGTCCAAAGATTGGAGGGGGGGTGGCAGTTGGAAAGAGAGGAAGTGGGGCTGTGTTAAAGGGCATCATTGGTCACTGCAGGATTTTGGGCAGATTCCAGGTAGCAGATAGCTGCTGAGAGACAGATAAAGGAGAGGGAACCAATGTCCCCAAATAAAAAATTCTGCATCGGGCTTGAAACAAATGAGGAAACTGAATGACATAAAGAGTTCAGGAGGGTCTAAGTGGGAAAAAGGAAAGCAGATAAACCAAAAAATGTATACAATGGTGGTAACTGAGCTCCTCGTTATCTTCCTAGGAAATAAGAGTGATCAATAGTAACAGAATCTCTTGGGATGGTATTGATCCTCAAAAGGGAGCTGTTATTACAGGAAATTCATAGAAGATGCTGCTTTACAGAAAAAAACATTGGTGGATGTAGAAAGACCTAGAAGGTTTTCAAATGTATATAATATATTCCCAATCAAGACGTTCTTTAAATTCACCCATTTCAGGGTAACTAAGATGGCAGAGATCTGTTCAAAGCACTCTGAGCACTCTGTGTCTAGGAGGGTATATCATTTGTAAAGGTGCTGTAAATAAAACTAAGCTCTTACTGCTGTAATGTGCAGGCTCCAGTGGCACTCAGAGAACCAGGCTCTGTACCGCTGACACTTGCAGTCCATTGCATTACTGCAGCACATTTTGTTGAACTGCAAATGCTTCTGGTGTACCTTAGTCATGTAATGCCCTCTACACCATTGGCCACAATTAATGCTGAAACTGTGCCAAGTCCAGTGCAGTGAGCAAGCAGATGTAGAGGTGCCCAGATGGGGCTGGAATTCATAGTCTCTGCAGAAGGAGTTGACAGCAGACTTGGAACAGAGATACTTACTTTCTGTGAAGACAGTGAGGATTTATTTAGAATGACCTGGCTTAGCTGATGACACAAAACCTTTAAGACTCCTCAGCCTGTTATGGTTAGGAGTGTTGGCATGAGTAATGTCACTGACTCAGAACAAGATGGTTTCTAGTAAGGAGGTTTGGTGCAGTTAATCACAGTTGGGCTCCTCCTGAGAAGCCTCAGTGAAGTGTCAGCCATGGTATCTACTCCCTGACACCCTCACTGCCTAACCATAACCATATACCCCACCATGATCCAGACGAGAGTCGATTTCTGAGTTTGTCTGCTACGAATGACTCCTTCCAAATGCCCAACTTACTCTGCTCTGACAAAGAGCCACAAAGTGATAACTGGAAAGGCATGTTCAAAATTACAGTCCTGTTAGCTGCAGCATCTTGTCAGAATTCACTTGTAAATAACTGCACACTCTTCCCTGAAGTACCTGTGCAGTTCCAGTTAGACACTGTCCCACTGCAGACACTGTCCCACTGCATCCTGTCTTAAGACCTGATAAATTGCAATGTCTACTGAAGACAGCTTCCCCCTTTCCTCATAAACAGGATCTATTTCAGGAATAGCATGACTACTCCCATGAAAATGCTGTGTCCTGGTCTTGAATTACAATGGCTTTGGGATCCTTAGGATTGAGAGGTGCATGAAGAAGACAGTGGGATGAAGTGTCATGAGAGTTGTAACTCAAGAGTGACTTAAACTGAAATGCAAGAGTCCAACTATTTTGCACACTAGGTGTGGAAAATTACACAAGGTGAGATTTGTTGGTGGGGAGATGGACCAGTAAGGCTGCAGTTCTCAGCAGCTCTGCCCAACATTGTGTGCCACAGCAGGCAGGAGCATTCACTCACCATCTCCAGCCCTGGGCACAACCTGTGCTTACCAGCGCTCAGTTCTGTTTGGAATTTCATAGAATCACAGAATGGCTTGGGTTGGAAGGGACCTTAAAGCTCTTTCCAATGCCCTGCCATGGGCAGGGACACCTTCCACTAGACCAAGTTGCTCCAAGCTCCATCCAACCTGGCCTTGAACACTTCCAGGGATGGGGCAGCCACAGCTTTTCTGAGCAAACTGTGCCAGGCCTCACCACCCTCTGAATAAAGAATTTCTTCCCAATATCCCATCTAACACTGCCCTCTGACACTTTGAAGCTATTCCTCTTTGTCCTGTCACTCCAGGACCTTGTCCCCAGTCCCTCTCCAGCTCTCTTGGATCCCCTTTAGGCACTGGAAGGGGCTCTAAGGTCTCCCTGGAGCCTTCTCTTCTCCAGGCGAAACTGCGTTTGGTTACACCAGGTCCTGCTGGGTGTGGGGGACTCCATTTTCCCACTCGAGGGTGCTCTTCTTACCAACAAAGATCACCCTTCAGGTTTTCCAGTGCCCAGTGCACTGCCAAACTGGCCATCAGGCTCCCCAAGAGCTTCATCTGGACTCACTGAACAGTATCTCATTTCCTAATTATTTCATGAAACTACTGAAGAAGCCTGATAGAAACTGTGTGTCCATCTTTGTGTTTCAGACCCCTTTGGATGTCTCAAGGTACAGATCTCAGAAAGACTGGTACCTTTTATGGCTTCAAGGGAGCACTCTGCAGAGGGACTGAGCGGCAGAATTCAGCACTCACAGTTCCATACTCACCATGATTTATAGGACTGTGGAGGCATGCAGTGCTAGGACTTCTCACCAAGGCTCTGTGTTCTGAGCTGCTTTGCTGTGTGGAGCCTGGCAGGTTTGTGCTGGGCTGTGGTGCTGCTGCAGGTCTGTGTGCTGAGGACCCTCTGGTGAACACACAGAGACAGTTCCTCCTGAGAGGCAGGACTTGGGTCACACCTCTGTAACTGAGAGAGTCACAGCAAACCCAAGGCAAACAGAAGGCAAACAACACTCTGAGCACCTTCCTTTGCTCCAGGGGTCTTAGATGGTTTTGTTTCACCTATTGCACGTGCTGAGATGAGCAGACTTCTGCTCACAGAAAGCCCAATCTCAATCTTTTGGAAGTCAGTGTGAGTTTTCATTGACATCAGTGGGCTCTAAATCAGCCCCAGAAAAGCTGGCTTTATAAATACAGACACTGCAGATCAAGCACTGTTTTAACCTGGTTTTCAGTGATGCCACAAAATGACGTACTAGACAACCACCTACTTGTAGGAGCACCAGGGTCCCTGAGGCTGTGACATGGTCAGAGCTTCCTGTCAGGATTATAACCCCAGGGCCCTACTACCTCGTGTAAATATATTCCCTGATACATTTATCCACTCATTGATCTCCGGCAACCTGGCTACTGTAGCAGAACCTGCATACAAGCCATCCGTTTGTTACGAGCTGCATCGTGCACTGCTTGATGGGAACGGAGCAGGTGGACTCAAACGTGTAAACAAGAAAACTATTAATAAGTCACTGTATTTGTTTTAAAATTGTCCACATTTCTGTCTGCACAGGTATTTATGACCGTGCTTATCATAACTGTGCTGACTATAGCTTTAGAAAAGTCTGGCAAGCAAGAGCTAAAGGACCGCAAGAGCCTTAAGTGCTCCAAGAATGCATTAGAGCACAGTAACAGCACACACGATCTGTGCTCCCCGGGCTTGTGAGCAAAAATGACAGGGTGGAATTTTTTTTTGGCCTGCGTAGGACAGAACTGATCATCTTAAGAATGTTTTTTTTGGGTTTTTTTCTGGCTTTAAAATCTACACAGCTGTACGGCCGTGATTCCAAAGCCACGGTAGTAGCCCTTTCTCCTTGTTTTGACAGAAATAGCATGTAGTACTTTAACCACTGTTCTTCCACGTAAAGACCAACTTGCTGAAGGAGCTCAGGGACCACCGCGCCGAGAAGCCCCCCGCGGGGCTGCCCTGAGCCAGGGCCCGGCCGCACAGGGGAAGGCAGGGCAAGGCAGGGCAGGGCAGGGCAGGGCAGGGCAGGGCGGAGCGGGGCCCGGGCGGCGCGGAGCGCGGCGCGGCGCAACGAAGCGGAGCAGCGNCAGGGATGGAGCCCGAGGGGGGAGCCCGGGGGCAGCCCAGGGATGGAGCCCGAGGGGGGAGCCCGGGGGCAGCCCAGGGATGGAGCCCGAGGGGGGAGCCCGGGGGCAGCCCAGGGATGGAGCCCGAGGGGGGAGCCCGGGGGCAGCCCAGGGATGGAGCCCGAGGGGGGAGCCCGGGGGCAGCCCAGGGATGGAGCCCGAGGGGGGAGCCCGGGGGCAGCCCAGGGATGGAGCCCGAGGGGGGAGCCCGGGGGCAGCCCAGGGATGGAGCCCGAGGGGGGAGCCCGGGGGCAGCCCAGGGATGGAGCCCGAGGGGGGAGCCCGGGGGCAGCCCAGGGATGGAGCCCGAGGGGGGAGCCCGGGGGCAGCCCAGGGATGGAGCCCGAGGGGGGAGCCCGGGGGCAGCCCAGGGATGGAGCCCGGGGGGCGGCGGGGGCAGCGGGGCGCGGGCTCCGCTCCAGGACGGCGGTGTCGCTTTCGCCCCTTGCCGTGAAAAACGATGGAATCGAAGGAGAGATTTTTCCTGCCGGCAGTGAAAAGTGTTCCCCGAAGAACCGGACGGCAGAGCTGGCCCGGGGAGGCTGAGAGCGTTCGTTTGTGATTTGGATTGTTTTTGGGAAGATTTGTCTAATGAGCAAAATTCAAGTAGGGTAAAGGCAAAAAAAAAAAAAAAAA
>VZRE01010631.1:15575-77149 GCA_013396775.1 Cephalopterus ornatus
AAGAAAAAAAAAAAAAGAGGAAAAAAAAAAAAAAAAAAAAAAAAAAAAAAAAAAAAAGGGAAAAAAATTAGGGTGGAGTGGCCAAAAATCTCAAATCAGATGCTTGACATCAAATTCCACTTCTGGAATCGTTTAAAGCCAGACTGGCTGGTAGGTTTTAGGAGGCACTGGCAGTGGGGTAAGAGTGAAGTCAGGTGTCAGGGTTGAGGGTTTCTGGAACAGACCGCTGTTAATTTGCAGTCAGACAGCTGAATCTTAGCTTGCCAGGTTGCAAAATGCCTCTTTATCTGCATCGTTTATCAGCATCTAAAGGTAATTCCTTGTTTTGCAAATGTAAGGTGGAGTTTTGTGAGATGAGTTTTGCAAAAGTCAGGTGGAAGGTGTGTGTGAGAGGGCACACGTGATGAAGTTTGTCCTCTGAAGGAGCCAACCTTTGCTTCATCCAACAGGGAGAACTGGGGCGAGACTTGAGATTGGGCTGGTCACTGATGAATCTTCAAGCTCAGGTTTATCAAGAGAGTCATGATGCGGAGGAGCTTTTTCCCCATTTCTGTTACAAAAAAAAAAAAAAAAAAGCTCTCGTTAACCTGGAGATTGTATGTGGGAAGATAATGGACTTTGTGAGATGCTTGCATTCAGAGCAGCAAAGAAGCTGTCAACATTGAAAAGTGCATCTTATGTTGAGCCAAAAGTGCTTTTTACTGAGAATCAAAGCTGCTGAGTGAGGAATTACCTGATCTGGGTTATTAGCTGTTACAATCTGGTGAAACTCATACTTAATATTAATTTTCTTAATCTAATTCCTATCTCATGTCAGAGTTATGTTAATGAGATAGAGTCTTCCCAGTTTGATAACTGCTTCCAGGCTGGAAGGAGAGTAAATACCTGCAAGGAAAAATTATTATTGCCTTGTTCTTTTGTTGTAGTCCACCAAAATTCACATAAATGAGTTTATTTGTGCTGTCTGTTACACTGGTAAGTTAGCGAGACTTGGCTTCTCTGTTCGCATGTGGCAAAGATTAGATTCCTGCTGCCAACCCTACAGGCTGTACTTGAGGAACTAATTCTGTATTTCAGCTCTAATCAAAATGAAAACTCTTCTGATTTGGTGCCCTTTTCCCATGTTGTTGGACAGCATTTGGGGAGACCCTGCTTTGGAAAGAGAGACTGGTGGTGCTTTGGGATGTCTAAACTATCTACTCTTGCCTCCTGAGTCTGCCTGGGGACACTGATCTGTCTGAACTCCAAATCCCCGAGGCTGTGTACTCATGCATCATAACAGGCTTAAAAGTTCAGTTTTCTGGTATGCACTTTTTGGGCAGAAATAGAGCTAAAGTCAGCTTCTTTTTAAAACTTTTCCACTTGATGGAGTTCCTTCTCTTCATGAGGCCGCCAGATTGATGGACAGCATTTTTAGGGTTTTGAATGCTGATTACAGTTTTCTGGCCTCCTTCTGAATGCAGAACGTAAATGGTGCCTGGTCTGAAGGAGAGCATGAGCTCTGGGAAAGTCAATATTTTGGCAACAGCCAATCTTTTATAGACCTGGTAGCATGCAATAAACACAAAAACAACTGTATCAGGCATTCCTACAATTCCGAGTTTTTCTGAAATGCAGCTGATGAGGATCTTTGATTATATTCATGAGCCAAGGAGGGCTCAAGAAGCAAGAAATGGTCAGGAAAATCTGATTGCTTTCTGTTCTTTGAGATACATGTCAAGAAAATTAATATTGTTTTTCTAAGTTTTTATTCTGTGTTGTAGCTCTAGCTTCTGTAATATCCTAAACTCTTCCCTCCAGAGTTTTTGGGGAAAAATTGCTTTCAGGTTCATAGATTTAGCCAAATTTTTCTTCTCTGACATGTTTATGGCAGAGAACAATACTTCAGAGGCCAGGGAAGGAAGCAAAAGCCTGTGTAGATCACTCATTTTAGCATTCTCTGATTCAAGGAAGCAGCTTATATGGACTCAGTACACAAAAATCAAACTGCAAACCAGCTATTTCTGCTTGTGAGTGGTAATTATGGTAAAGGAGTGTTTAGTCAATACAGCTGCAGGTGACAAGGCTCCAGCCATCTGGGCACAGGCCTGAGCTTAGCCTCATGTTCTTCCAGGGCAGTTCCAAGGCAGAAGTTCATGGGACTTCTCTTTCTGGAGGGCACCGCGCACAGAACTAGGACAAACAAGCTGGGTTTGTGAGCAGTGCTTTGCAGCAGATCCAGGCTCACGGCCTGTCGAGGTGAGGATGATTTGTCCAGACTTTGCAAGCAGTTGGTGTAAATGAAAGACCCCTCAGGGAATCTTCAGATCCAAATTCATAGTCAATGTCTCTGCAAGAGGGTAAAATGCAGCTGGAATGTTATCAGACACTACTTTTTTAGGTCTAAGCTGAGTAGGGGAAAGCTCTGTAAGCTTGCTACTCACCCCTGAGAGAAACAGGGGAGAAACAGAGGCACAGCGTTTGATGTCATGTGATGCCGATGGTCCCTGCGAGTTAGTTGTGTATGTACACGCAGAAATTGCTTTGGGCTGCATATATCGTGTATTTAGGCTTAATTTTCTGTTTGTTTGTTTTTTTCAGGTTCCTTTTGCAGAGGCCAGTAAGGACTGGATGACATGAATCCAGATATTTCCAGGTATGATGTAGCAGTTGGGCATTTGGAGCTCAGTGGAGGTACAGTTTGATCAGCTTGAGCTTGAGCTGTGCCACCTTTGCCTGCCCCAGGCCACTTGTGATTTTCCCTTGTACCTTGAGCCTGCACAGATGATTTTGAAGCCAGGCAGTGAATTGCACTGAAGAACTGATGTGGGGTAAAATCACCCCTAAGTAAAAGGAAAAAGGTTTGTTTAATCCCAAATCTTTTTCTCAGGCTGGTTCTCTCAGCCTCGCAAATTCTTGTGTTGAGCATGGAGAGGTAGTGGCAGTGAAGGGGGAGAAATGGTCAGGAATGGGTGGAGGCCAGGGTCCAGTCTTTGATGACACTGTTGGTTTACACTGGCTCTAAGTTATAAGGAACCTGTCTCAGCAGGGGAATCTTCATGCTGGAAAGAGCAGCAGTTTCATTCTAAGGATTGTAGTGGATCTCTCCACCCATTGATGTAATCTTAAAGGAAACGTGTCTGTTTCTTTTCCCTCTGTGGTTGCCTGTGCTCCAGTCCTGGGCTTTGTTCTTGTGAAAGCAAGCTTAGAAGAAAGGAGATTATAGAATCTCAAAGGACTAACAGGCACAAGTCAAAACAAATAGTCTCATCTTGATTTTCTGTATTGAGTGCTGTTAGTAACATGTACTTGTTCTCTGAAATGCTGAAAATTGATTTATCTCATAGCACTGTCTGGAAAATCATATCTGTTTAAATTTAGACTCACTGGATGTATCCAAACATTATATGACGTAGCAAGTACACACTAAAATCCAGTGTAAAGAGAGGTGTGCAGTTTTGAACTGACTCCACTTTGGCTGTGAATTTAGAGTCTGTTGATAAGAACAAAAGTCTCATAAGATTTCCAGAGTCAGGATTGCTTATTGTGCTCTGTGTTTTATCTTCTACTTGTATTTCTAATGTCTGTTCCAGGTTTCTTCTCTGTAGGAGAAAAGCCATGCTTTCACCTAAAGGAAAAGGGGAAGCCAAAAGTCTCTATCTGATACAAGAGCTTGCTTAAAAATAGATAGTTCTTTAGAAAGTCAAAATCTTGTCATTATTTCCTACTAGTAAAATTAATTATCATCATTCTAGTAAATATTAATAGAGTAACTGAAGACTTCAATGAAATGTGTCACAGGTTTAGAATTTATAGCACCATTTCATTGCAGTGCCACATACACTGCAGGTTGTGTGGTAAAAGGTCCGGTTTACAGAGTTCCAAGACCTGGACTAAACCTGATAGGAGGCACCCAGGCAAGTCTGCCAGGAGCTGGGCACTGCCCCCCTGCCCAGCAGCGTGTTCCATTCTGTCAGGGGATCAGTTCCAGGAGCTATGGCCAGCCCAGACTGGGCTCTGGCACAAAGCTGCCAGGAAGGGCTGAGTGGTGCAAAGCACCGCTCTCTACTGGATGCATCTGGGCCATCAGAGGAGCAGGCAGAGCTCCTCTCTTTGGCCCTGACTCAGTGGTCCTGGTCTCACACACCGACCTTCTGGCTGTGGGCTGTTCTCCCCCTTAACTTGGTGTCTACAAGTCTGTGTTCTGTGCCCTTAACCAACCTCCTCATTCAAATAAAGGTTTGCATTTTATTATGAGTCTCCCCTGTCTGTGTGTATTCATATTTAGTGTATCTGTATTGAAGGTTTCACATTTAAGTCTACTGGCATTCCATGGCAGGTTCTTCTTAAATAAAAAGAAAACAAATGTCATTGTTTTCCCAGTTTTGAAAATGCACTGAAGACTGTTCTGCTGGGCATAATTTACTCCTCTACTGAGGAGTACACCTCAGCATGTTTGTCCAGAATTACACAGCAATGTCAAGAATCCAGTGCATGTTCCCCACTCCTTTTCCAATATGCTTTAGTTTTAATTAATTCAGGAATAGCTTTCATTTGGAAAAATAAGGAAATACATTCAAAGAGGACCAACTATAGTAGTTCCATTAACTTCAAGATTGATTCAGCTTTTACCAAAACTGTTTCTGATAACAACTAGTTTCTTCATTTCAAAGGTCAGTTCCAAAAATTCTTTGAATACTTTGCTTTGTGAGGTTGCTGCACTGGTAGCCACAGGTATGGCATATGCTTTCCAACTCAACAAGGGCCAAGGCTTTGAATCAAAACAGATAAGGAAAAATAAATTGTGAAAGAGGTAAACTACGGGCTCTGTTCAGATTTTTTTTTTTTTTTTTTTAAGCAGTGTTATTTTTACCCCTGGGGTACTATAAGAGCTTTTGGGCTAACAGCTTCCTCATTGCTCATCTGCCTGTCTTCATACATGTGTGGAAGATCCTTCTGCAGGGTTTGAAAGATGATTTGTCGGAGTTTGTGTTTAATGTTTTTAAAGAAAATATCAGAGGAATTCTTCTGTTTAGAGATGATACTGAACTAAAAGCATGAAAGCAGAATTCCCAAAATAATCATTTCTGTGTGACTTTTCTTGTAAAGTTATTTGTGGTGAATTAAAGCAAGGAGAGAGTGACCCTTAGTATCTGTATTTTAAAAATAAACCCTGAGCTCAGGCAGCATGAATCAGGGCTGTGCTGCAGGAGCTAGAGGTGCTGACAGTGTGCTGGGGGATCCAAATGGCTGGGGCTGGCACTGGTTGTGCTCGGGGCTGTGCCTGCCCCCTGTGCAGCCAGTGTGGGCATGGGCTGTGGGCTCAGGCAGGGCAGAACTGCTGCCTGCACTGGAGATGGGTTGGTGTCAGTGCTGCAGAGATTGGCCCAATGAGGAGTAAATGTGGGGTCGGAGTTCTCTCTCAGATCCACTCATTCCTGCAGCAAACGCTGGGACTCCTCAGCAGCAGAGCAGGAGGAGGAATCCAGCTTAAGGAGTGACTGTGATTGTCAGGAGAAGACCAAGAAAACCTGGGCTAAGCAATCTGAATAAATGCGGGCTCGCACATTAAAATGGTCTCACTGTAGGTTTGGTTCAGCCATCCTGTGATGCCACAACTGCTGCATGAGTAGCACAGTGTGGTTGCAGCCTTCAAATCTTGACAAGGAATACACCATCCTATAATGATTTGGTTATGCAATAGGTAAAGCTCCATTGGAGGCAGGTTCTCTTCATGTCAGGCACTGCTCCAGCAAAGAACAGAGGACAGTGCCTGTGGAAAGAACTGTAGTTTTACATTTCTGCTTTTTAAGCTGCCCATAGTATAGGGCTTTTAAGTTATCTGTGCTAATGAAAAGTAATTCATATTCAAATTTGTTTTTAAATGACTATCATCATATGATAGATTGCATTACTCATTAAGCAGTAATGCTTGTGAAAAGTGAGTTTCAGTTCTTTTAATCTTGGAGAAGAAATCTTTCTATCTGTTGCTGTCTCTTTCTCAATGTTTTTAACCTATTTTGTTTTTGCAGTCATGTTGGGAATGCAGATGTTGTTCTCAGATAAGGTTTTAAGTTTTGTGTTTTGAAATGAAAAAATTATGAAAACATGTACTACTTTTAGAGGTAGAAGTATCATTTAAAAGAATCATTTTAGATTAAATAATTTTTTTTTTTTTAAGCTTTAGAACAGCCTGGGGAGTTTGTGGGAACAAATACCTGGGAAACTGATGGAACTGTTGATACTGAAATTTAAAGCCAGCTCATATGAAGTAATTAAAGCCTGTGTGTTTCCTGCATGAGGGAGGAGAGTGAGGATTGTGTGAGAAGTCATTCTCTGCATGTGTAGGTGTACTGCATTGTAATACAGGATGCCTCCCTTAACTCCATGCAACAGATTATCTCTGGGGAAATGGCCTGTTTGTGGGAGAAAAAGGGGTAAGTGTTTGACTCACTGTAGGGCCTGACTGTACAAATAAGGAGCAGTGGTGAAGCTTTGGACTGCAGGGAGGCTGGAATTTTAGATGAAACTAGGGATGAAGGTTCTGAGGGCTGCTACAAACTTCAGAACCGAGCGCGTGGCTGGAGGGGGCAGGAGAGAAGAGTAAGAGCTCTCCTGGAAGACCAGAAAGACTTGCCAAGGGTGATTATTAGAGGATAGGTTAGGAGAGGGCCATCAGACCAGAACAGCGCGACTGTTTAGAAATATTTATGCTTCAGAAGGCTGGAGAATCAGGTATTGCATTGTCCCATGAGCTCATGAGAAAGAAGCTTTATTTAGCGCTGTGTGGTATTTTAATGTGATGTGGATGTGGCTTGGAAGCCTGAACTTACTACCTACTTTTTATTATTCTGATTTTAAAGTTAGTATTAAACTTTCTGAGGCCTGATATGTGATTGTGCAGTAACAGAGTTAGTGATAATCGGTTGAGTAATTTCAGTTGGCAGTAAAAGAAATGTCTGGGGTGTGTATTGCCTTGAAAGATCTGGGCAAATATTTTCTGTTTCTCCAGCAGCTGAACCTCCATGCACACAACTGGGTTTTAAGGCCAGAACTTGCCTTTGGAAGAGCTTCTTGCAAAGTTATTGCTGCCCAGGCTCAAAGTTTTGAGCCTGATTCAGTGTGTATTCTCACAGTGTGGGATTCCTTTTTGTATCTTTCTCCTTCCACAGTCTGTGAAAAGGCTTCTGCTGGTGTTTGAACTGCTTGTTGGTACATTCTTTGGGGAAAAAATAGCATTTCTGTTTAAAGGCTTTTTGGCAGTTTTTACTGCCCCTTAACTCAGATTGAAGGACATGGTCTCACTAAGATTGCCTGACTCTTGCTTTGTTTGGTAGCAATGAATTCAGAAAAAGAGCAGTTCTGGGAGAAGTAATCTATCTCCCTCTTGATTCTTTGTGTGATCTTCCAACCTTAATTCTTAACTCACCACGGCCTGAGGCCAGTAACTTGATTTTCTTCCTCAATTCTATCAAATTATGTCAGACAGTGAACTGCTGTTTCTACAGTGAGACTGGAGGAAATAGCAGGCATTAGGAGAAAGAATGAAGGAAAAAATGCAAAGAAATTGCTGAGTAGTTCATTTGTGTTTTATAGGTGCCTCCTTCTTACACTTTACATTTGTACTCTCTAGAGCACACATGTCTTTCTGTTTTGTGGAGATGTTGTAGCTCGTGCTTTGGGTGCCTCAGCTGCCTTACTTGGACACCAGTGGTGTCTGATGTCCTTACGGAGCTGTAGTATGGTCTGTAGCTTTTTCCACAGTGATGGTAGAACATGGTGTTCTTGGGCCTTACCAAAACAATCAGCATGTGGTCTCCAGTGGGGTTTTGTTGAATTTTTTTTTTGTTTGTACAGTTAGCATTCAGTTGCAGAACACTGATTGTTCTCAAGTGTCAGAACAAGGAGGTTTGTTACCTCACCCTGCCCTGGAAGTAACACAGGAATGTTACTTCGTTAATAACACAGCCCTAGACTAAGTGCCAGCCAGACAGCAAAGGTCTTCAGCTTTTGTCTCTGTTGCTTTTATCCTGGTAACTTAATACAGCACTTTATTTTTGAAACTAGTTTAACAGGTGCTGCAATTCAGCCCTGGTTTCTTCCTCCTTAGTAGGGAAGCATCTCCAGGTTCGTAGAGGAGGAATAAGGAATGAATTGTCATGGTATTTCAAAATGTGAATGTAAGTTCTTGGGGCTTTCTTAAATTTCAGGAGAGAAGATCTTGGTTTGTTTGGGGATATGTTTGGCAGGACCTCATTGGAGTCTCTCCTGGCAGGCAAAGGGGGCCAGACAGGTGGCTGATCTTCCAGGACAGCCTCCTCCAATCATGTGTAGTCCATCCCAACATGCAAGAAGGCAAACAAAAATGGTAGGAGGCCAGGAGGGATGAACACAGAACTGTTGTTTGAGCTTAAACACAAAAAGGAAGTATCAGAAAGGTGAAAGCAGGATGGATGGCCAAGAGGAATATAGGAGTGTTGACTGGGCATGGAATGATGCAGAAAGGAAAGCCAAAGCTCAGCTGGAGTACAGCTGAAAGTACAGAAGGGCTTCTGAAACACTGGCAGCAAGAGGGAGGCTAGGAAAAGTTTGGGCTCACTGCTCTGAGTACCCCCCAACCAAAGACGTGGTGAAGCCAGAGGTACTCGGTGCCTTTTCTGGCCTTGTTTTTAGCTGGATAAACCAATGCTTGTTTTCACTGAGCAAAACCAGGGAGTTGTAGTCATCTCTCAGTGAGGGATGATCGAGTGAGAAGAGCTGTCTGATTTGCATTCTCATGTGGGTGAGTGACATCAGCTGGAGCCTGTGCTGTGGGTCATACCTGGCAGTCTGCTCGGGAGCCAGGCACTCGGCAGAGCAGCCCAGCAAGGAAGGAGCAAGTGGAGCACAAGGTATGGGAGTTAGATTGTAACTTATGCTGGGTGAGGAAGATGTTTTTTCTGCATCTAAGTAAGCAGGTTTGCTCACTGACCTTTTATTTACAGTTTCCAGTGTTTGTTTGGGCAGTTTCTGGTTTTTCTTGAACAGAGCTCTCCCAAAAGAGGGTGTTTGTGAAAATTGTTGCCTTTGAAGAGAGCAATGCATGACCAGCAAAATGAATTTGTTCTTGGGTGGACAGCAGACGTGAAATTCTTTGATAGAAAACCTCCGCTGGTAGATCTAAGCGAGGAGAATATCTGAAAGCCAAGAAGTTGAGATTAACTGGCAGTCGTGGAGAAACAAGGCTGCACAAATCATTTCAAATTTTCAGCTAGCTTCCAAAGAAGAGAACAAACTCTGGGTGAGGAGGGTGAGCCTGGAGAACATAGTGTTGGTGATTATGAAGGGACGGAGATGGTGGTTTTGTGTCTTTCGCTACTAGTCAGAGTTGAAAGACAGTCTTACTTCATGCAAAAACAAATGGAGATTCTGCCAGAAGCTGTGGTTTTAAGGAAAAGGGCATGTAGAGTCACAAGAGAAAGAGCTGAGAAAGGTGGGGAGCAGAGGAGTAATAGAGCAGAATTAGCTGCAGGTAAAAATCTGTCCATGTGATTAGAGATTCTGCGTCAGGTGGAGCCAGAGCAAGCAGGTTTGTAATCTTCTGCAAAGGAAGTTCAGATAAATGAGGGTGTAGAGGGTGATGGGTTTTGTAGGAATGCTACTTTGAGAGGGTTAGGATTAGGATGTGTGTCAGGAGAGTTAATGTCCATAGATTGGACCTTAGTCCATAGCTCCATGGACTGGAACTATAAGGAAAGGTTTAAATATTTTTTTATTCCCATGGGGGGACATTCTTAGAGAGGCATTTTTCTTATTTGATAAACTTTAGCCGAATGCCTTGGACACTGTCCATCCATGGTTAAATTTGCATGATAAGAAAGGCCTTAAAATGGTGAAGAACCAAGAGAGGGACAAGGAAAGAGAGGGATCTCGGGCAAGGGAAGTGTTACAGATAAGTTGGTATCAGAAGGCAGGTATGACGCCAGGATGGCTAACAGAAATGAGGAAATGGAAATGAACATATCAAAGCCAAAATGAAATTTGAAAAGCTTAATGTATTCCCTTAAGGCAGGAGACTTTAACTAACTAATCGCTGTCTCATTGGCTGAAAATAATGGTAAATGTAATTAAGAGTTTTGGAGCAAAGATTTTTTTTATCTATAATTTTTACCAAATCTTTAGTGACAATACTTGATACATATTAGAAAAAAAATGTATGAAAGGTTTGGGAAAAAAAAAAAAAGGAAACGAAAAAAATTATCCCAGCAACTATGAACCTGGTATTGAGATGTTGATGTGAAGGTTTTGCCAAAAAAAAAAAAAGCCTGGGAGATTAAGAGATTAAATATAAAAGCCATTGTGTTTAAAAGATATCCTGTGCCATGTTAATCAGAGCTTTATTGGTTAAAACTATTTATTTCTGCATTAAAGAGGTGCAGTAAGCTTCGTGTCTGAACTAGTAACTCCTCTTGGCTACATGTAACAGGTAGGTTTAGTTGTAGTTGAAGACATCAGGATTATGGGAATTATCAAATAGGTAAGAAATTGCCTAGAAATTGCTTATTAGGAGAGAACCTACCCATGGAGTTCTTGGCTAATTGATTCCATAGCAAAATAAGCTAAAGGTTCAAATTCATAATAGGCAGTGGAAACCCAAATTCAGGCAGTATGGAGCAGAGTAGGACTGGAACACAATGGGTCTTCCAATTTGAAATAACAGGACCCTTTATAACTACACATGAGACTCTGTTTCTTGACCCCACCTGCTTCTCAGGAAGATAGGACAAGCCTCTTCATTTTGGTCTCCAGAATATCAAGATTGAAGAGGCTTTTTTGGTTGTAATTAGCCTTAGCCCCATGGAAAAATAAAGCAACTTGACTCAAGAAGCAGCATAACTGCATCCTGGTGGTGGTGTGCTTCCACATTATCTAGTAATTTCCCCCATGGCAGTCCTATGCTGCTGGTGGCTAATTACATCCTGGGAAAACTGGCTGTACCAGGAGGGCTGCTGCAGGAATCCCCGTGCTGGGCTGGCAGCAAGGTCGTTAACATGATGCTGCACTTAAGTTAATAAGACCTGGCAGACCTAAATGGCTTGGCCCAGAGCCACCGTGGGGATGTTTGTGCCTGTGCCATGGTTCACCCACAAACCTGTATAATCTCCTGCAGACAATGGACCATGTCTGCTGTCATTAAGCAGTCGAAGGCCTTTGTAGCCAGTTCTTTCCAAGATGTGTAAGCCATTTCTCTATTTTGTTCCCACCCTTTCCTGCTATATTCACATATGTAAATTTATGTGAGTATTTGTGTTCCTATATATTAATGTTTAGCTTGGGAATGGAGTCTGCAAGTGAAGCAGCAGAATAAGTCTTTGATGATGGAAGCAACAGTTAAGGTTTTCTGGGTAAACCTGCTTAGCCATTTTACCTGTGAGACAAGGAGTACCTCTTTAGCTGGATGCTGTGCTTCCCCAAACAGTTCTGCTTCGAAAGCGAAACCAAATATAAACCTGGCCCTGAGGGGTTAAGTGCAGTGGTGTTCCGTGGCTCAGGGTGGGGGCAGCACTGCAGTGCCTCTCTACTGCAGGAACTGCGGGTGCAGCAATTCCTGCTCTCCTTGGAGCACCTCAGTGAGCTGGACAGCAGAGACAATTTTAACACTGATGATTCAGATAAATCCACCAAGTTTAAAAAAACCCCAAAAAACAAAGAACAGACCAACATCAGGAAAGGCAAAATTTAACGAAGTAAATACAGTGGATGGAGCTGCTGGGCTGCACAGTGTCCAGTTGCTTCAAGACCTTCTGGCTGTCTCACCTCAGAGAAGGTCTGTGGGTTCCACATTGTGCCTCCCTTTGGTGCGCTATGGGCTTGGTGAGCACTGAAGCCTTGTCCTCCCTGTCCCCATGGCATATCTGTTCTTGATTTCATCCTTACATATATCTTCTACGACCAACTTAATGCTGTTCTTTCAGCATTTACTATTTTGTTTGCTGTTTGTGAAGTCATGTTGATCTGATCAACGTTTCCCACTGTTGTTTCTTCCCTCTGTTCTTGCTAAACTCTGTATGAGGGGATGTCTTCTCTGTTACACCTGTATTCAGTGCTGAAGGGCTTATCCTGTATACTGTCACAAAGCTACAACCAACAGTACAGGATAGATGCTCTATGAGGCATAAAGAACTGAGAAAGAAATGGGCCCACTGACACTTTTCTGTGGGTGCTCAAAGGGCCTTTTAGACACTGTTGTCTTCAGCTCTCCACCCATCTCGACTTGGGAACTTGTAAATTGCAAAAGATATATAAGTTGCTTCATATCATACCCTTTTCTATATTTTTGCAATGTGTGAAGACAACTGCAAAGATGAACAAATATTCCAGGAGAGTCATCCTGACTATATATGTTTTGCACATGAGAGTAGATCAGATAATGACTGTTTGCTTCCTTAGCACTTTGAATCTATATATTCCCCCTAGGCAAATTGGAAGACCTATTTTATATTCTCCGACAGACAGCCCTCGATGGAGTTCAGCTGCTGTCCTCTACCAAGTGTATTTTTGTGTTGCTGCCAGATATATACAGTTCTGGAGGGAAAATGGTGGATTGTGTGACTGCAAATCTGGCTGGGATGGCAACTTTCCCCAGCATGCCTGCTGTCTGCACAGTGGGACAACCCACTGAAGAGATGTTCTGTGAAGAGCTGAGGCAGGGAGGAAATGTAATTTCTCTCTGGAGTTCTCCTAGGTATTCCTGATGCTTTCCCTGACTAGAGCTGAGATTTTTAACAGCTGAGGAAGTTTACCAATACTTTTGAGGTTGGTGTCTTTCATGCCTGTAAAGTTCTTTGTAATTCAGACACCTGGCTTAGATTATTTGGCTTTTCTAAGCTGGTATCCAGTATCTGCCTGAAGGGCACAAGCTGTTTTGGTACGTTGTCACCACACTTCTCCATGACAGGGTGTTGAATTCAGTGTAGGCTAGGCCCATACTCGTACAATTTGATTCTACACAGACACTTTCTGCTCTAAAAATGTAGTTTTATGTAGAAACCTGCATTCACACAGTCTACAGGAGGTTCAAGGACATCCTGAAAACATGGTTCACTGAGGTTTGGAGGTTCAGCACCTCCACCCTGTCCCACGGGCACAGGGCTGTGCTACCCAGATGGAACTGCACTGGTGAGCAGCATGTTTATTGAGTAGTCTGGAAAGCTTTTTCTGGTGTGGGCATATGTGTTCTTCAGCTAGCTCTGTCACCAGTGAGCCCTGTCACCAACCTCTGTGGTCCTGGCTGCAGGTGTCTTTGCTGAAGCACCAAAGGTGAGATGGGAAGGGAACTGGCCTTAAAGGATCCTACAGCTCTGCCAGAGGACCAGGGGACAGGTAGTTGGTAGCATATGTTTCCACCTCCAAACAGGCTTGGTGGGGACAGGTAGGTTTAGTCTAGGCCCCAGAGAGCTGTAGAGACTTGAGACTTTGGCAGGCACTTCAAAAACTGTTGCATCCTGATTGTCAGGCTCTTAAATCAGGATTTGAAGAGTCTATAAACTTTGTTTATCTTCATTTTATGTACCTGTCATTTTTGTCCGTGCATTAAACTGAAAGGAGAGCTAGCAGAAGGGATGAAGAGCAGCCTGGAAGTGGGAGCAAAACAGCACTTTCCATAGGCCCAGAAGTAACACCGGCAAGAAAATACCATGCAGATTCAAACTGAACTCTGGTAAAAGACCTGGATGTTCTTTTCAGTGCTAGTGAAGCCTTACTGCTGCTTCTTTTGATTGCACTTCTTCAGTATATCAGGCTCTTGATTTTTAGGAGATGTTTTTATGTTGTGGGGTTTGGTATGAAAAGCTGAAATCAGGCAGTGCACAGAGGAGGAGAAGAATGCATTTTTCTTAAGATGGTTTTCCTTTTTCCTCAGCGAAAAATGGAAAGTGTTTTCCTGCTTTCTGTATGTGATATATATTTTTCTGTAAGTGATCAGAAAGTTTGCATCCACTTGCTATCAATTACACATATGTTTGTAATCAGCTTTGTCATGATACTGAATTGGCTGTGCATGCGCCAGGAAAAATGAGCCAAATTTGAAGAACTAGGGTGCTGTTCTGCCCTGCTGTAGTCAGACCAAAAGACACACTGTAATGGATAGTAAAGTCCAAATCAAGAAAAGATGTTGTGATTCCTTCCAGTACCTGAAGGGAGCCTATAAGAAAGAGGGAGAGAGACTTTTTACAAGGGCCTGTAATGACAGGACCAGAGGGAATGGCTTCAAACTGAAGGAGAGTAGATTTAGGTTAGATATTAGGAAGAAATTGTTCCCCATACGGGTGGTGAGGCCCTGGCACAGGTTGCCCAGAGCAGCTGTGGCTGCCCCATCCCTGGAAGTGTCCAAGGCCAGGTTGGATGAGGCTTGGAGCAGCCTGGGCTAGTGGAAGGTGTCCCTGCCCATGGCAGGGGGTGGCATTGGATGGGCTTTAAGGTACCTTCCAACTCAAACCATTCTGTGATTCTGTGGTTATAATTCAGACAATATCCCTCAGACTCTGCAAAATTTTGGAGTAAGGCAGATCTTAGTATAACTAACAGAGAAACTGCATCTGAATTAAGGATATCCTCAGAATCAAATGACTGATTCATTCTCAGTTTGTTAGGCAGTCCTTCTTGCAGAAAATGGGCCGGGTCTTGGCACTTTGCTTGGAGAGAAGCTTTATAATAGTTGGGTCAGACCCTTAAATTGTGTGCTTTTTCCCTTGGTTTCCTAAGGTGGCATTTCCCATGCACTGTTCCAATGATCTCAGTGGGCATCTCATATCCATTTCCTCCTTCTGTGTCACTTCAGAACTCCTGTTTGGGATGTTTGTTGTTACCAGCTAAGGGGAGCTGCCTGTACTGGAGGGCGATGCAGCTCATGTTTGTGTATGAGGTAGTTATCTAGCAACAGTATTTGTGTGTTAAATGCTTCATCACACCCATTCTGCTGTCCTTTATGCTGCTAAATTCGCTGATCATGTATGTAAATCCTGTCTTCAGGCACGGTCTTTAAAATTACATTAAGAATCCAGCTTATCACCTTGCACAAAAATTCTTATCTGGAAATACTTAATAATTCAAAGCAAAAGATTGATTTTTTTTTTTAATAAAGTGAAATCTCAGAATAATATTGATTATAAAGCATACATACAACACACATGCCTGTGGTGGAATTACAATGTGTAAATAGAAACAAATAAACACAAAAGATCAAAACCTAAAAAATAAGGATATATACATTGAAAAGGAGAGCAGCCTGCCAGCCCTGGAGTGGACTTGCTTCATCCTCACAATACCAAGCTGTGGAAAGGAACTTAGGAACCTGAGAAGCTTGAAACTAATGTTCTGTTGAATTCTGAGGCACTTACCTACATTTCAGCTCTTTTTTGGTTCTGTGCCAGGAGTTAGAATTCACCAAGCGCCCGATAAGGATCTGTGAGGAGGTTATTGGTTCCTTGGGCAGTGCTGCATCCCACAGCTTCAGGAGCCAGATGCAACCTCAGCGAGGGTGTAATCCTTCCTTTGCTTTACCGGCTTGTGCTGACAGGTTTTACTGTGTGTGAGGCTGTCCTCGTTTTATTCTGGTCTCTCTTCCTTCCAGGATGGCTCGGTCTCTGTATGAGTGGCTGTGGCAGCATGAGTTCTGGCTGCCCCCAGGAATCACCTGGGAGGACATGCAAGAGTCTGAAGACATTCATTACCCTCAGCCTCGTGATCTCCTGCTCAGTATCCCTTTTGCTTTAATCTTGGTTGTCATTCGATGTGCCTTTGAAAGGTAAGTTACTTAGTACTGTTAGGGGTTTATTAGGGAAAATGGTAGCAGTTTGGATGCAAAAACTGGCTTTATTGTCTGTGCCAATCTGTGACTGAAGAGATCGACAGAAATTCCAGGTCACAAAGTCTGCTGAGGTACATTTTTCAGCTCCTTCTTTTCAGCCCTGTGAACTGGCTAAAGAAATGTGTTGAATATAGAGCACAAACCCTACCCTTAAGGTCTAATTACAAGCAGTGTGACTTCCTACAGTTAAAACAGGTCAGCCAAGATGAGGTTAATGCGCGTGTTTTTGAAGGCAGACACGCTGGTCTGTGTGTGTTGCACAGTACTTGCTGTTGCTGGGTCGAGTGCAGCAGAAGTCATGTTTAGACTACATCATACAGTTAAGTCTCCTTTATCTTGGGTAATGGGGATCTGGGGTATCACACCTGGCAGACAGGCCTGAGTAAGATGTATCAGATTGGGCTGAGCCCTCTGCCCTCAGCATCAGCCCTGCATAGCCACAGGGATGTCTGTGAGGCACTGGCCACTGCTCCGGGCTCGGGCTCGGCAGTGCCAGTGCTCTCCACTGCCATGGAGAGACATTTGTTGCCGCTTCCTCTGGCTTGACCCTTTAGTGCTGGGCTGCCAGGATTTCTCATCCTTGTCTCCTTCTGCTACCAGACCTGCTTTTGGGGCTGCTTTTTGCAAAATCTATGGTATCTTCCAGGGTCAGCACAAGAAGTTACTCTGACTCGAGGATCTTTCTGGCCAGAGCTATTTGAGTACTTTACACATTACACTTTAGGGCAGAAAATTTGGGGGGTTATGACATAGGTATAGCAAAAAATCCTGCAGGGATCATTGAGTTTCATAAAGGTCCTGAACATTGCTTTGTGCAGTTTGGTCAGTAGTTAATGTGGTCTGTGAAACAGCATGATTTGCTAGCTACTCTCTGAAGAGGTAATCTTTTGAAATAGTTTAGTCAAAATCTACAGTGGTTTTAAGTTTAGAAAGAGGGGGGAAACAACAATTTAAAAGATATTTCTATCATTCTTTTTTGAAAAGTGGCTTCACAAGAAAATGGAAATGGACCTTTCTGTGGGCTAGAAAGGTGTTTATTCTGCAGATTCTCTGTGACACAAGGGCAGCTTCGAAAAGTTTATAGAACTTGAAATGATTCAGAGCTGTCCTGTGAGAATGTTTTTACGTAAAAATACTGGCTGTAATCTGGAGTGTTTTATTAAAACTGAATGTGTGAATAATTCTTTAAGTAATCATTTTAGGATGACACAAAATTGGAATCCAAATCTCTTCTTTGTAAACAGTATATTTAGTGTGCATTCCATAAATTCCATGGATGTTGTCCTGCACTCTCCTGGAGACACAGGCATCTTGGTTACCTCTACTGATGTGGGAACCAAGGTGCTCTAGGTAACTACTGAAAGAAGAGAGACTCACATTTCTTCCTTGCTGACGTGTAATCTGTGGCTGGATTCTGTACCCCAGAAGGCACTGTCAGTCAGCGACAGGGATGTGTCTGCACAGTGGGGCTGGGGATAGGGCCCCTGTCCTGCATTAACTGGCACTTGGCCAGCCCATGGCTCCCCAGTACAAGGCAGGGCCAGGAAGAAGGAGGAGCGAAACTCTTCCCCTGCTGGCTCACGACAGGACACCAGGCAATGGGCACGAATGGAGACGTGTGATGATGCTCCACCTGAACATACAAAAACTTCTTACTGTGGTCAAACACTGGAACAGGTTCCCTAGAGGGGAAATGGAGTGTCCATCTGTGGAGATACACGACAGCCAGATGGACACAGCCCTCCTCAGCCTGCTGGAGCTGGCCCTGCTCGAGCAGCAGAGTTGGGCTGGGTGATCTCCAGAGGCCCCTTTCAGCATCGATCCTGTGCTTCTGTGACTCTGTCCCTTTATTTGCCTTCCTCCTGCCACACCACTCCCAGTCAATCCAGATATCTTTTCCATCTGCTTTGAGATGCTGTTGGCCAGGTGTAAAGATTTTTTCCTTTCTCATCCAAGTGCTGCCTCAGCTGGGAGTGTTTCCTCAGGCCTGGTCCTATTCATTAACTTTAAAGCTGTTTTGATTCACAAACTTCATTAAATAAAAGCTTCATGTCACACCCTTAGAAAAAGATAGTATCACAAGCCCATTTTACAGGTCCAGGGAACCTATAATCATAGCACTGTTTTACCTATGCAAATTACAAGCTAAAGCTAGTGTTCTGAGCTGTATTGTTGTTTGTCCTAACTCTGCAGTCATTTATTTCAACATGACTTGTTCTCAATCGTTACTGTTTCATGTCCAGTTCATCTTGGAGAAGAAAGCTTCTTCTGGGAAGACAAGGTGTGAATCCAGCCCTCAGTTGCTCCTTTCTGTACAGTGTCACTGGCCCTGTTTAAAATAATTTACACCCACTTTGGGAGTTGGAGAAGGAAAGGATGTGTGTATTATTTCTCATTCTCTCTGTAGATAGCCTTGACTGTGTGTTGTTGTACTTCTGCTCTGGGGTTCAAAATGAGTGGATGTAACTAGTGGACAAGTTTGGTTTTGGTGGCTATAGCTTGGCCTCTGGCCATTTATTCTACCCTTAGCTATTACTTGAAACAGTGCATTGGGTGCCAAGTGTTTCTAGATAGCTCCTAGTGGTGCCTGCTTTGGGATTTTGGAAATGTTGTAGTGTGTTCATGTCTCTTAACTGTCAGAACTCCAGGAAAATACTAAGAGGCAGGAGAAGTCCAGAGGATTTCCTGCAATCCCTCAACCAGCACCTGCATCAGTCACTGTGCTGTGACCAATGGTTTCATCCTCTTTGTTTGGGCATTAAACCTGGGAAATAACCTGTTCCCTCGAGCATGGATCTTCTTCTCCTTGGCACCAGCTGGCTTTTCCTCCTCTTGGAACTGGCTGGTTGAACTGGGGAAAACTGAGACAGCAGCATCCTGCTAAAGAGCCAGCTTTGCTGTGGATTAGGTGGTGGCTGTGGGAAGAGGACCTGCGGTGGCTGGGTGTGGCCTGGGAGAGCGGAGGAGGTTGTGGATGCAGCCCTGGGGGGAGGAGAAACAGCTCACAGGTTGTGAAGCAACTCCTCTGTGATCCAGTCTGTGCTGAGGAAAGTGGGAAAAGGTGGATTCAGCGCTGGAGAGCAGAAAGCTCATTACAGCTGCAGTGCTGGGCTATGCCACGGTACTGAGGCAGGGGCTGGGGGAGGCAGGTAATGATGTCCTGAGAAAAGACAGGACCTAGAACTTGGGAACCTCCCCTATTCCACTGATGTTTCCAGATAGTGCTTGTGAGTAGGAGATATGTGCTGCCCCGGTAACTTGGAGCTTGATTTTAAGCAGCTGTTACCTTAGCAGAACTTTTCCCTGGACATACACCTGGAAGGAGGGATGTCAGCTTCCCTTCTAGTTCTGTAATGTTTAAGACCCTTTTCCATAAAAATCCAATTCTGGGAGCGCTATGGTTGTGAAGGTATGTATGTATGGTTAGGAAAACATGGAAACAGAAGTGCTTTGAGGGATAGTAAAGCAGTTGAAAAACAGAATTTACATACCATTTTGGATTTTTGTGATTTCGAACTTGACCAGGGACTTTTGGATGTTGGGCAACTGAAAGCCAGTATCGGTGAATTTGAATCCACATAGTTCCCAGATTTCACTAGAAGGGGATTTTAGTCAGAAACGTTAGGTCTCTTCTTAGGAAGGTGGTGATGGTGTGTGGGCCATGTGTTATACATTTAAAGAAAGGGACACTGTTGGTCTGCCAGGAACAGATACTTTGAACCAGAAGAAAAAAAGTACACCATTTTTAAAGTATTTTAATTAGAAATGTATCTTTCTGAAATTCATTTTGCCCAAAGACTTTTGTTGTTGGTCAGTAATCTGGAGGGATCTGAAAACAGCTTCCTGGTAGGTCTTACAGGCAGGGCTTTGTGCAAAGATGAGGGGACACATTGTAGGATTTAATTGAAAACTGACCTGTCTCAGTTTGAACAGTCACACTGCAGTGACTCCGATCTCGTATCCAACAGAACAGTCAGTTTAACTGATTGAAGCATTCTCACATTACCAAGAGAAGGAAGAGACTACTCCAGGAACATAGGGATAGTCCCCTGCCAAAGGAAAATGGGAGGCTGAAAGAAACCGTGCAGTTCAAAGAATAGAAGTTCTGATCGCTGCTGTCACTGGTTCTGCATTTCATAATACTAGAAGGTATATGCAGAGTGGTACCCTTATAAATAAATTAAACAAACACAAACACCCCAAAACCCTCCAAAGTTACATTATTTCTTCTATCTCATGGTAACCCTGAAAGCCTCTGTGGAAGGAGCCTAGCCTGCTTTTGCAAGGTGGCGGAGTAGCAGTTTGTGCCCCCTCATGATAAATCCATTTAGTTTCAACTTTAGCAGGTTTTGCACAAGGCAGTTGGGTCTGTGATTACTGAATAAAATGACTTGGTGAGAACTTTGCCATGCAAAGCATGAAGTGAGAGGCTCACTGATGGAGAAGTAGGCTGGCAGTGAGAATCATCTGGAGAGGGGTACATTTTAGTCCTCAGGCATTCTCCTTCTATCTGATAAACTGCCATGATGAGACCATCCCTGCCACTGAGATGCTGTATCTGTGATGTTGAAATCAGTACAAGCATCATCCTCTTAGGGTTGTGCTTGGAACAAGACTTAACTGAAAACTGAGTCAGAGCAAACTGCCAACATGTGCAGACGTCCCTTAGGAAGAATTGCAGGCCTTGATTTCCCAATGATGTTCATAAAAGTAGGATTGGTCCCATAATTCATGGTTAAACTCAAAACCTCAACAACAAATTGTAATTTTGGTTACACCCTGTCTTTATCAACTGCAGCTGGCTTGTTTCTACAAGTGAGATTTTACACCACGACCATAAGAAACCAGCAGGAAATAGAGAGAAATCAGGGATTAAACAAAATTAAAAAATTGGTTGGGATATTTAAGTAGTTCTTCACTAAAATAAACTTGTTGTCAGGCTGTCTTTACACCTGACAGAAAGGTTCTCTTTGCTTTAATATATCTGGAAATTTTCAGACCTGTCAGTTCCCAATGTGGCCTGATAAGAAATTGCAATAAAAGGAATAAGCTGGAATATTTTCAAGAACAGAACCTGTTTTCATCTTCCTCTTCAGAGGCACTTGTATCGAATGCCTGACCTCTGAAACAGAAAGATCAGGCCCACTTCAAGGAACTGCTTAATACAAGACCCATGACATAGTGCAGAGCTTAATGTAAATGTTTTCCCAATTTCAGCACAGTTATGGATATCATTGAAATACTGTGTCTTTGTTCTTAGCACAGGACCTGCTGGAACAGTATCGCTGTTATTAAACCAATCACTTGATACTAAACAAATCATAAGATGCAATTAAAACATTTCTTGGGAGTAGTCAGAGCTAAAACCCTAGAATTCCCAGCAATGGCAATTCCTCTGCCATCCAGCAGCAGTGCCAGGGTGCTGCTAAATTTTACTGACACTGCTCAATGCTTACCCATAGTTTTTGTGATAACTATCTGTCTTGTTGCCAGCAAGCATGCTTAGCCCTGGCCCTTCTCTCATGGTAGAAACATATCATTTCCACTGGTCTCTGAATGTTCCTGTAGCCAGTGATGCCAAAGGAATTTCCCAGAGACAATGACAGAGAACAGTTGATACACAGGTGGATGGTTGGCAGTTCTAAAGAAAGCTGGAAATGAGCTGTTACACAAATTGAGTAAAATGTGTAACCATTTAACAGCATTCCTTAGGTAGGGGGTCTGTTTATAAAATTATTTTTAAATACCTGTTAATTAAACTAAGAAATGAGTTCTTGAAAAGAAAACTTCTGAAAGACCGTTCAGAAGGATGCTGGACCTGGAATAGCCCCTAAGCACATGTGTATATGGAGTGTAAGCTGTATTTCTAGCAGAGATCACAGCCATAAATACATTCCATACTATTTTTAAGTAGAACACCTTTAAACAGCTCCATAGGAAGTAGCTTCCACAGCTTTCTTTATGCAAAGTAAAAAAAGAATAAAAAAAGGAATCGTGTTCCATGTGCAAGTCATCGGGGGTAACTGAGCAGAGGACTTGCCTGGGCAGCAGGAGTGAGCAGGCGGAGCTGGTGTGGGCTCAGCACTCGCTGCCTCTGCACGGGGATCGTCAGCTCAAACCACCCTCAGCACCAGTTTGCAGTCAATAACCCAGTAACCCTTCAGGGAAGCAGTTACACCTTGAGCAAAAAACCTGAACTCCAAAATACAGAGAAAAGGCTTTCCAGAGATTTTGCGTGTTTGGCAGCAGAGCTGAGAAGTGATCCTGGGCAACCTGTCTGCTCTTCCTTCCGAGGAGACCAACTGCATGCCAGTGGCAGTGTGTAAAAGGGAGCAATTAAGAACAGCTAATTCTCCAGAAATTCAAGGAAAATGCAGTTAATTTGGGTCTTTTTTTTAAATGTTGTTTGCCAAGTTTCTTGTTTGTGCAGTATCCATGCAGGACCTCACTTCACACCTTCGATGACACTATTTCCTGCTGCTGAGGCAGACAGGAGTGTTGGTAGTGGAGGAGTTGAATTGTTGAGCACAGCAGTTCTGTGAGCAGTTTTGTTACCCTGGGTAACTTTATTCTATTAATGCAGATTTTTTCTTTGCATTGTTTTGCCATGGAAGACTGAAGATGCACAGCTAGGACAAACATCCATTCCATATGAATAGCTTTCTAGTTGCCATGTCCTTATTTTGCAACTGTGTTTGACTTATGTTAGGGAATACGGAGAGGTAAGTTACTCCAGTAAAGACCAGATGGCCTCCTGTTTCAGCAGGACATTCCTCTGCATTGCTACTACACCTTGATCCTGAGCCAAGCCCTTAGTTCAGGTGGATGCCACATATGTTGCATGTTCTATACTAAGCAGGGACCAATATTTAGGCCTTATCATCGGTGTGGTGCTCCTCGTCAGCTGCGGGAAAGCCAGAGACCCGCGGTGAGGGATTCAGAAGTTGACGAAGCAGGATATAGCATTTGCTGACCTTGTGTAATTTTGGCTATTACAGTACAGAGCTCAGAGCACTAGGATAAAAGTCCTACTGTTTCTGCTGTAAGTTTGCCTTTTTACCTGCTTGGCATGATACTCATGTTTAGATCCACATATGGGAGGCAGCCGTTACCTGCTGCCTCATGTTTTAACAGTGCTGCAATATCAGAAATCACTCTTCTATTTTTGGCTGAACCTTTATCTTTTCTTTTGCAGAGCCATAGCCCTGCCCCTCAGTACCAGACTGGGCGTGAGAGACAAGCAGAGACCAAAAGCTCAGCCTAACCCCGTGCTGGAAACATTCTATAGTATGCGCTGCAAGAACCCTGAAGAGGTGAGTCCCTTCTTCCTTTGCTTTCCTGTAGATTTAGTGTCTTTAGCCAAATAAAATCCCATTTGGAATCCTGGAGTTTGGTAATGCCATTCATATTTGGAAGCAGCACTGTAGCACTGGCTAGCTGAGAGCAGCTGGGGTCCTTCTGCAGTGCCATCAGTTCTCAGTCCTGTTTCTGAACACCCGGGAGGAAACTGTTCTCCCAGAGGAAGCAATGTCAGCTCCAGTTCCCTGTCATGTTTACCTCATACACAACACAAACTAACACAGGGGGCTCTGTCTGAATATCAGTGACCTTTTTTGCTCTGAGGGGTGACCAGGCATCGGAACACGTTGCCCAGAAGAGGTTGCGCGGTTTCTATCATTGGGAAAACTCAAAGCTGTCTGGACATGGTCCTGGGAACCTGGTTCTATTTGAGCAGGGCCCATTGCACTGGGTGGCCTCCATGATCCCTTCCAACCCCAGCCATTCTGTGATGGCTTCTTTTCATGTATTAGAAAATCCTATAAAAAATCAGTCATATCAACTGCCCTGAGCTGACTCCCGCATTGCTGGTCCCTGCAGCCCAGCAGGGGTGTGTTGCTTATCTCCTACTCCTCGGCTGGGTCATTCTGTTGCTGTGCAATCTGTGAGTTTGAGATTGGCCTTTTCAGGAAGCCAGTGTCTTGGTCATCATCACAGAGATTGTGAGGAACATCGGAAACCTACAAACACAACTAGTGAGTAGTTTTGCCCTGAGGGCTAAGAACAGTGGACTTGAAGAAATTGGCGGGATAATCCAGAGTTAAAATGCTTGCTGCTGAGGGGAAAAAACACCGGCAGGATTGTGAATTTTCAGGCAGTATTAGGATTTAGTCTTGTCAATGAAGTCCCCTGTGGTAGGGAAAGGCCTGGCTTTGCCAGCAGGTTTTCCCCACAGCTCTCCCTGCACCCACATTGCACTGAGGCTATAGTTTTATCCCAAAAAATCTGTGACACTGGATCATATCCTCACCACAAGAGGCCCAACAGCAGTGAGAGGTAGAGCAAGACTAGTGCTGCTCTCTGGCAGCTGCTCTCTGCTCACCAGGTACACCTCAGCCAGTCTGCTGGCTTCCTCCCTCTCCCATGAGCTCTCAAACACTTGCTTAGACGCAGATTTTAATTGTGAGATTTTGCAGTTCTCACCTGCCTTTCCTTGGGAGGAATTCCACATGATAGAGTAGCTGGAGAATATGAATTACCATCTCCATTTGTCTCCAGCACCAGAACACAAGTCACTAAGTAAGAGTCAAAAGCAGAACATCTGAAAAATTTAATGAACATATTTTTGTACAACATGCTCACGCTGTATAAGTCACTCTCACGTGATACCATTAATGTAAAGGCATTCCATGAAAAACTGTTGCTTTACTTAAAAAATAAGGTTATCCATGATGACACGTCCAAGTAGGAATATAAAACATGACAAACTTTTTTCATGTCACCTGCCAAAGTCTTAAGACTAGGACAAGAAGAAAGATAATTGCAGGATTTCTGTGGGTAATTTATTGAAAAATTATTCCTAACAGATTTACCACAACAGGAGAATATCCGGTAGGAAAATGGCATTGCTTCTGCTCATGGCATCCGTCAGGTTGTTGGCTGATACTGCATCAGAATGCTGAGAGGCATGGCAAGATTTGATGCAGAACTTTAAAGTATTATTTAAGCTACAGTGAGTCTTTCTTGGAGGGACAGATTTAAGGGACTTGGTCCTTGAAGACAAGGTGAGGAAGCCATTTGACAACAAACTCACATGAGGAGACAAGACCAGTTTGAAAGTTGAAACTGGGGAAGTTCACATAAAAAAAATGAAAAGTTTCAACATTTATCATTAATAACCAGTTGCTTAGAGGGGAACAGAAGGATTTTCTGCTGTCTGAGGTTTTTACTCTAAGAACAGACAGCTTTCAAAAAGATACCGTAGCCTGAACAGATTTGGGCTTGCTGTGAGCCTGCAGCTGGGCTCTGTGGTGGATCAGATGGGATATTGCCCCATCTGTAGTAGTTTTAATTTTAAACCCTCCTTAGTAACCAGGTTGTAACTGAGGAAGGGGTCATCCTCCCAGTATTCCATACGATTTTCTACGTAAACCAGAATATAAACAAGAAGAGGGAGAAGCCTCTTGCTCTCTTTCCTTTCCGGTAGACCCAGGAGCAAGTTCTCTGCTATCGGCTCTGCTCGTGTGGAGGAGTGAGGCCCAGTGAGGCCTTGTAAACCTTAAGAAGCAGAGAGTGCCGACAGTCACTTGATACAATTCTGCTATCTCGAAGAAAGTAGTAAGATTTTCTCTTATTAATTTTTTATTGGTTACTCCTGAATTTTTTACTGTGTATATCTGTTTTAATTTTTTTTTTCCTTCCCTCTCCCTTTTCCCTTCGGGGCAGGGGGAGGTGTTCGAAGTCCCTTCTCCTATATACATACTATTCTAATTGTATATAAGTATAAATACATGTGTATATTTTTATACAGCTTTAGTCTGCTCATTTCGACATTTCAATAACTTTTCCCTTCTCCCTTTCCCTTGCGTTCATAGAGGAAGTAGGGAGAGGAAAAGCTGCAAACTATAAGGTTTGAGCATTCGGCAGAAAGGTCCGATCCAAACCGTTACACCACCTGACCTCTGAACCTGGATCTGAACCTGTTTTCCAGGGTGAGCTGATCAGTTTGTCCAAGCAATGTGACCTGCCGGTGAGGAAGGTGGAGAGGTGGTTCCGGCGCCGGAGGAACATGGACCGGCCCAGCCTGTCGAAGAAGTTCTGCGAGGCCTGGTGAGCAGGAGCACGAGCCATGAGCAGCAGGTTTTCACCAGAGCTGACCTCTAACAGCTCAGACAGCTCACTGCCTCCCACCCTGCCCTCCATCCCTATGCAGAGAGCATCCTGGGTCTTTCCTGACCCAATTGGCTCTTCTGCAACTCTGCTGCTTCTCTGTTACTGAGACATTTCTTGCTTTTCCTAATTATTTTCAGTCCCAAGTCTCCTTTTATTGCTGTCTCACCTTTATTCCCTACCAGGCCCCTGTTACTGACTTTGTCAGACTGGCATTTTCTCTGAAACACAATTGTACCTGAAAAACTCTCTTATGTTTGCATCTGCTGCTGTTTCAATACCTACAAAGAATTCAGCCTTTTTTTTTTGGCTTTTCCATGGCTTCACTTTGCCTCTCTGCAAGCTGATTCCTTCTGCTGCATCTTTTCTGCAACTGTTTTGCACACTATTGCTTTCAAAACCCACTGGCAGTGGGGCTGGGTTGGATTCTGCTGACTTCAGCATCCTGAAAGTCACAAACCAACACCCTTCCCCAGGGGCAGAAAAAGAGGCCTGTGTGAAAGGTTGTGTTTTGCAAAGAGCAGAAGTTGCCTTGGAAACAGCTGTGTGGAAACCCTCCTTGTTGTGTGGAGGCACAAAATAAATCTCCCATCAGCGAGATCTAGGAATGTCAGTCCTGGCTCAGCTTTCCACAGAAAAGAAGAATTCTTCTCAGCTTGGTTGGAATGCCTTACTTATGAATGGCTGCTCTGCTATTTGTGTAAGGAAGTGGGTTCTCCCAGGAAAGCCACAAAGATGAAATAAGTCAGTAAATACCTGGAGTGCTATTCATCTATCTAAAAGTGTGTATCCACAGGGATAAAACTTTGAGCTCATCACCTTGTGCTCTGTTTAGCACTCCACCTCTAATTCAAAAGCCCTGCCTAAAAAACCTAATTGAAAAAAAAGAAAAAGGGTGTGTATTATTCATTTATAATATTCCAGATAGTTTTAGTTAAAAATATTTACAGAAACTGTGGATAAGGAGTAGTAAAGCAAGGATGCTTATTCTGCCTCCATCCAGATGAAATCTCAGCTCTCCCTGCACTGGATAACTTGTAGTAAATAGTAACAGTAAACAGTAAAGAGTAAATCCTTTTCTGCCTCAGCTCGCTGAGGCTGGTGTCCTTCCACCTGCCCTCTGTCACCATGTGCAGTCTGTAGACAGAACGTGTCCCTGATGTGACATAGGAGCTTCATAGAGATTATTTTTGTATTAGGGCTCCTGGGGGTTTCACTGACAGGTGGAGTCTCTCTCAAAATGCAGTTACGTCTGAATTGTTACAGAGGTTTTTGAAAATTACAGGACTGGTTTAGACAGTTTTATTCCTTTGAATATTTCCTGTGTTTAGTTTATTAATAACTTCTTTATTCTGTTGGGGTGAAATTCCTGTCATTCCTTACTACATGTGTGTACCTTCAGAGTGACCTGCCTCTGTCCACTAACCTTTGCAAACAGTTCATATGTACTTCTGTGTGGGTTTAATGGTGGTAAATCTTTACCAGCTCCTGACCGAGGCCAAACGTGACAGTAATTAGTTCCTTTACATGATAATGAATTTAGCATGCCTTATCTTCAAAGGCCTAGGAGAGAGGTTGGCAATTATTTGACTTTTACAAATGCATCTGCTAGCTCTGGGAAGCTTTGGAATTATTCTCTGAGTGATTTCAGTCAGTGAGATTCCTGTGTCTTCTGACATCTCTAAAGTAAGGAAAGCAGTTGTGAAGTCTGTGGAATGTGCTGGTAACATGCAAAGAGCCGCTCCTGTTCTGAACATGTTAATGAGTGTCTTTGTCTTAATAGTGTCATTCTTTGAATGAGTGTGAGAATGCACTGACTTGCAGCTTGAGGGTTAATGAGTGGGATTCTAACACACTGTGTCTTGTTTGTTTGTAGCTGGAGGTTTACATTTTACATCATCTCTTTCTTCACCGGCCTTGCTGTCCTGTACGATGTGAGTACACAAGCAGCCACCTGCTGTTCTACCCAGCCAGTGCCTGCAAGAATGGCAGTTTGTTGTCAAACATGTCTTTTCCGACCTTCTTCTAGAGGTTTTCCACCCAGGTCAGTGTCCATCCCCTGCATAGCACACTTAGGAGACCACAGACATACTGGACCGTGCTTATTTTAGGAAGTCCAGCTCAGAACCAAGATGTTTCCTCTTCTTCTGGTAAAATTCGGGTTGTGTAAAAGTACGTTTCTGTGGGGTGGGAGATGGAACACTTCATGGAAGCTGCAGAGCCAGTTTATGTGTTGTATCCAGTACCTGTTTAAGGTAAAAAACTCAGGCTTTCTTTGAACCACGGACTGCAATTTAGTAATTTTATTTGTTAGTTTTCTTTTCCTTACCCACAGTGTGATTGGTTCAAGTTCATGCCTCTGCCTTTTCTCTGATTTGATAAATAATGAGTTCTCTTGATGCAAATAGAACTGCCTCACTAGGCAGAAGAGGTAACAGAAGGCATGGGTATGCTCTAATCCCTGGGTTGTAGGCACTGAACTGGGACTGGGGGCACAGGCCATCCTCTGCCCATATTTTAAACGTTCCCTTGACTCTTCTGCTGAATCTGGTTCCCTAGGTGAGCTTTCCAAAGTCTTCTGGTACCATCTGAGGGGTTAAGTGATGGAAAACGTGAGGTCCCAAGACAGCAGGCACAAACTGTCCTTGTAACCTCATTATTGTAACAAGTGAGGGACTTCTGAACTTACACAGACTATCAGATCAGGATTTAAGGTACTCTAGGCATATGAGGATTATTAGGATGAGCTAGCAGAGGAGTGAGGATATCTGAATTCCAGAAGGCTGTTCTTTAAGGCCAGATACTGAAGTCTGGTATGGATGACCTGCTTGGCATTGTGCAAGAGCCCTGTGGCAAAAAGGGGCAAAATCATGTTCTTCTGCATGTCATCTGACCTTTCTGTGGATGAAGTATAATTTTCACTTTTTCTGAAACTCTTGTCTTTATTCAATACACATCTTCCAATTTTCACAGAAAAAGGAGAAATCTATCCTACAGACAGCACCTCTAGATCCTGTAGGAACTAGCATGTTATTCTGTTACCTAAATTGTACCAAAATGACTACATTAAAAAGAAGGACAAAGAATTAACAGGACAGGGCATATATGCTTGTGAGATTTCATGACTTTCACGTGTTTACTTTGTAACCTGAGCAGCGTTTTAACATGCATTTGTTTTTGTGAAACACCCTTCTTTATTTGTAAAAAAGCAAATGTTTAAATTCTATATTAGTACCTTTAGACTGACAACAAAAACCTCTGCCCACAAGTGAAACAGCAAAGTTCTCTTCCATAGGCCACCAGAAAACAGCTATAGAGGAATGATGACAGTGTGACCAACTCTGCCTGTAATAAAACACAACAAAGTCTGTGGTAATAACAAACTAAAGGAGTTAGACAGTTGACAAGAAAAGAATTTCTCTGATATTCTCACATTCATGTTGCATTTTCGTTGCAGAAGCCTTGGCTTTGGGACCATAGAGAGTGCTGGACAGGATATCCACAACAGGTGAGTCACAGGAGGGAAAATTGCTGTTATAAATCTTGTATTGTGTTTCAGTATCTTTTGAAAATCAGATTATATTAGTGGCAAAAAGAGGACACTGAAAATTCAAACATACGACCCTAAGAATTCAAAGCTCATCTAGGGAGAATATCCTTGTACCTGGTGTCATCTAAACACAAGAGAGGATGAGTCAGCAGAGCAGTAGAAAGCTGCAGAAATAAAGGGAGAGTTCTGACCAGCCGAGCCAAGAAACAGTAAATTGGGAATGTTGCAGTGTTGTTTAGTTTGCAGAAGAGACTGAGGCCTGAGGAGAACATGCTGTCTGAGGAGAGAAGTAAAGACTTCAGTGGAGGTCTGCAGAGCAGAGGACGTGCTCTGCACGTGATATGCTTCAGTTGTGGAGAGGATTCATGTCCACAGTGCTCCCCAGGGAGTTTGTGTCCCAGTGGAACGGGCAGAATGGCTGGGAGCAGTACAGGATCATTCCCACTGAGGGCAGAGGATGCTCTCTTAGAGTTTGACAATGTATGTATTGATTTTTTTGACATCAGCACTGCAAGAAGTTGTCTGGTGAGTTGGAAAGTGTTTTATCTCTTACCAGCCCAGACCAAAACACTCTCTGGGTGTTCTGCAAAGTGCCAGCTAGGCTGAAAATCTGCTCCTTGTTCATCAGCACAAGGAGCAAAGATAGCAACCGAAAGCCAGATCCCTTTTTGTCCAGCTGCCTCCCATGCTATTCCTACTCCTGTTAACATGAGAAGCTGAAAGAGAACAGGAACCATTGCCTCCTCTGCCTTTGCCCTTAGATTTTTATGTGCTCTGAATTCTGTAGAGAAGATGACAATTGCCTGTCCTGTAGCGGGAGCCTTCCTGTATCCCATCGCTGTGGATACCAGAGCAGACACAGTAAAGGGAACTAAATTTCATTAAAGTGAAAAATCTGATTCCAAATTTGGCAAAGGTTCCTCTGTCCTGTGAGAGCAGCTCTTAAGTGTTTCTAGTAGGATATTATCTCCTTATTAGCATGCAAGGAACTCCCATGCACGGGATTTTACAGTACTAAAATGTCCTGGGTAGGAAAAGAAAATTTCCCTTAATTGAAGAGGGGGCTGTCACTACCAAGACAAAGTGAAGACTACTTATGTTCCAGGGTTTTTGTCTGACAGTCAAAGTTAGAGCATGACCCCATGACTGTATGTGGAGGTTGCAAACCCACAATGGGAAAAGCAATGCCCAATTCTAACAGTGTGAGCCACAGGAAACATGAGAGTGAGTGAAGAGTGAGGCAGTGTCTTTCAAGCTGAGTCTCCGAACAATCCACTGTTGCTCGAAGGCAAAAATTTTAGGGACAAATCTGTAGTTCTGAGTAAAAGTTAAACCATAAAAACAAGTGGTGCTTGAATAGGAAAGTAAGACTGAAAGGATCACTTGGGTCCCTGTGTCTCCTGCTCTGTACACTTGCAGTACATGTCTTGCCAAAAACAGCTGGAGCCTTCACAATGGCCCACTCTGGTGGGCTGGCCCTGGCTGACCACAGTGTGCCCACCAAGTCAGTCCGTCTCCCCGCTCCTCAACTGAAAAGTGGGGAGAAAATATAGCAAAAGGCTCGTGGGTCGAGATAAGGACAGGGAGAGAGCACTCCCTAGTTACCGTCATGGGAAAAACAGGCTTGACTTGGGGGAAGACTAATTTAATTTATTACTAATCAAATAAGAGTAGGATAAAGAGAAATAAACCCAAAATTTATAAACACCTTCCCCCATCCCTCCCTTTTTCCTGGGCTTAACTGCACTCCCAACATTCTCTACCTCCTTCCCTGCAAGGGTGCAGGAGGATGGGGAATGGGGTTGTGGTCACTTATTCACACCTTGTTTCTGCTGTTCCTTCCTCCTCACACCCTTCCCCTGCTGCAGCATGGTGTTTCTCCCATGGGGTTCAGCCCTCCATGGCCCTCTCCACCGTGGGTCGTTTCCACAGAGTGCAGTCCCTCAGGGACTGCTGCAGTGCGAGTCGCCCCCCGGTCCTCAGGTGCTGCCAGCAGCCTGCCCCAGCACAGGCTTTGCACAGAGTCAGAGCCTCCCCAAGGCACAGCCCCCTGCTCCACTGGGGGGTTCTCCAGGGGCTGCAGGTGGATCTCTGCTCCTCTCTGGGCCTCCATGGGCTGCAAGGCACAGCCCGTGTCACCACAGGCTGCCAGGGAATCTCAGCTCCGGCGCCTGGAGCTCCTCCTCCTCCTCCTGCACTGACCTGGGGGTCTGCAGTGTTGTTTCTCTCACATGTTCCCGTTCCTCTCCACACCGCTCGTCCAGAAGTTTTTTCCCTTCTTAAATACTGTATCCCTGAGGTGCTGCCACCATCACTGATGGGCTCAGCCTTGGCCAGCGGCGGATCCATCTTGAGTCTGTCTGGAACTGGCTCTGTTGAACATGGGGCAGCTTCTGGCATCTTCTCACAGAAGCCACCCCTGCCCTCATCCCACTACCAAAACCTTGCCACATAAACCCAACACGCACACGCTTTCCAACATCCGTAACAAACAGAAAAGACCGAAACTAGAGCTGGTCATGTCCCACTGGCAAATAACAAGTCAAGGACAATCCTATGTATTAGCAGGAACAGGGAATCTGAACAGTGCTAAAGGAATCCTGAAAGTATTCAGGATCTTCCTGACGGTTCCCTAAATGTTCAATGTGGTGTGAAGTGGAATTTCCCCTACTATTTGATTTCACCTTGGCACAGATGACATTTAGTAAGTGACCACATGGGTCAGTTGAAGTATTTGCCCCTGTAGCTGCAAGAACCAGCTTTGTTGGTTTGGTTGTCTGAATCTTGTGCCTCAAAAGGAGTTTTCACTTCCAGTCCTTGCATTACTGTATCTGATGGATACTTCCCTGTCTCTCCCTCTCTCACAGCCTCTCCAGCCCTCCCTGTTCTGGTACTACATGCTGGAACTCTCCTTCTACTGGTCGCTGGTCTTCACCCTGCCCTTCGATGTGAAGAGGAAGGTGAGTGGCAGTCTCAGGGGAGAATCAGGAACAAACAGGACACAACCTGAATGCTCAGGAGAGTGATCTCCGAGAGCATCTATACACTATGTGTATAGTTCTAGTCTGAGGTTTTGTGTGACTCTGTCCTTGCTCATTGACAAGAATTTCCATTCCCAGTCACTGTCTTCCTGCTCCTCTGGGAAGTGGAGAACACAAACCCTGACGTAGAAAGGAGCAAACTATTGCAGAGTTCTCAATCCAAACTTAAAATCCAAATGTAATAATTGGGCTTCTGTGACTCTTCTAGGCTGCACTGATCATAGAGACAGAAAAAGAGGTGGTTCTCTGCCAGTTAATCTGCATGTGTGCCACGTGCCAGTGCCCCAACAGACTGCAGGGCACAGCACCAGACCATTGCTGGTGGAGGGAGAGAATAGTCTTTGCTGCAATATCCTCAGTTTACACCATAAACTCTTCATTCCTGGGTCTGTTGGTTGCCTACATTTCTAGAATGTGTTTGGTAAAAGAATTACATGGATAAGACCTTGTAGTGGGAGGTTTCTTAGTCATGGGGTAGAGAGATATCATTGCTCCCTGTAGGAGACATGCTTGGACCTGGGCAGGAGGTGCATTGTGAAATTTATTCTCTGCTGTTCCCTTTCTCATCAGGATTTCAAGGAGCAGATAGTCCATCATGCTGCAACCATCTTCCTGATCAGCTTCTCATACTGCGCCAATTACATCCGCATCGGGACGCTGGTGATGGTGATTCATGATGCCTCGGATTGCTTCCTAGAGGTGAGCTCCACAACCTCCCTGCCAGGCAAAGCCCACTTAGCAATGGTGCTCTTCAGCCTGAGGGTGTCCCTCGATCTAGCACAACTTGGGCCAAGCACTGGGGTGTTCCACAGATCCCTCGTGCTGATCTGCTGGCCCAGCCGAGGGTGCCCTGCAGAGAGCTGGGCAGGGCCATGGTTTCCTGCATGCAGGTTGTGTTGTACATGTGTCATTGGCCTCCTGGAGTATGTGCAGATGCTGTTTTATTGTTTTTTCCCCTTCCAGCCAACTAAGATATTCAATTACATGAAGTGGAAAAAAACTTGTGACAGCCTCTTTATGATCTTCTCAGCTGTGTTCCTGATCAGCCGCCTGGTCATTTACCCTTACACGTGAGTCTGCTGCAGTCAGAGGACATGGAAAAGCTGCCCTCTGAGAGACAGGAGGATTAGCTGGGTGCTGCAGCCTTTGCTTCTCAATCCTGGAGCCATTGGCACAGGCTGAAGTGCCACATGGCTGTTGCACCTGCCTTGGGGTAAACAAGGGTAGTTTTGAAGCCCTGAAGGGTCCTGCAGAGGAGGAGTCCTGGGCCTGTGGCTCTACCCTGAGTATTTCGAGTGGGGAACTGACAGTTGGTTCTCATGTGTTATAGATAAAGATGGAAGTGGCTGATCCAAAACTTCCTCTGTGATCAGAACTTTCTGGGGCTTAATTATGGCCCTACTAACAACACGTTTTCCCTCCACTGCAATTCGCTCTCTTTTGCAGAGTGCTGTATAACACTTACTATTACTCCATGGAGATATTCCAACCCTTCTTTGGATACTACTTCGTGAATACTCTCCTGATAATTCTGCAGCTGCTTCATGTCTTCTGGTCCTGCCTAATTATTCACATGGTCTACAAGTTCATCCAACAAGGCACGGTATGCATCAGTCTGTAGTACCCTTTACGTCACATGGGGAGAGAGGGTCCACCTAGACTGCTTGGGAGCACAGGGGTCCATCTGGGATGGATTCCTTCTTGCCCTAGTGAAATTATACGTGTACATTCCAAGCAGTGAGGTGAAAGGAAACTCAGTATTATTAGGGAAAATTGACGCTAAAAATTTTTATGAGTCACTACAACATTGGGTCCACTTCTGATGCTTGTATTCAATGAAAATGTGGATTGGAGTCCCAGAGATATTTCCATGAACAAAGCCAGTAACATCACACTTGGAGCAGTGTGATTTACATTTGTAATAAAACTAAGAAATGAAGGCAAGGGAAGTTGTCATGATTGGTGAGGCCAGTGCCAAAGTTCTTCCCTTACTGTACAGGATTTTTTATTACAGTGTTACTGAGATCACAGAACCACAGAGTGGCTGGAATTGGAAGGTGCCTCTGGAAGCCTTGTCCGTATTTTCTGACTCAAGCAAGGTCACCTAGAGCAGGTTGCCCAGGACAATGTCCAGATGGCTTTTGAGTTCCTGCAAGGATGGAGACTCCATAACCTCTCTGGTCACCCTGTGCCAACACCTTCTCAGTAAAAAAGTGTTTCCTGATGTTGAGGGAGAGCCGCCTGTGTTTCAGTTTGTGCCCATTGCCTCATGTCCTGTCTCCAGGCACTACTGAGAAGAGCTTGGCTCCATCTTCACCCCTCCCCTTCAGGTGCTGATCTACACTGACAAAATCCCCCCGAGCCTTCCTTTCTGCAGGCTGAGCAGTCCCAGGTCTCCCAGCCTTTCCTCGGGGAAGGTGCCCCAGTCTCTCCATCGTCTCTGCAGTCCCTCACTGGCCTCTCTCCGCTGTGTCCATGTCTCTCGTAGTGGGGAGCCCACACCTGGACACAGCACACAGGCTGTGGCCTCCCCAGTGCTGAGGGGAGGATCCCGTCCCTGACCTAACAGGCCAGGAAGGGCAGGGGCACAGCAATGGCTCGGTTCAACTCAGCATCTGCTGGAACCTCCAGGTGTTTCTTAGGGAAGCTGATCAGCACCCTGTATGTTCTGGTGTCCAAGGTTGTTCCTCCGCAGGTGCAGGACTTCACTCTTGCCCTTGCTGAACTTTGCAAGACTCCTGTCAGCCCATTTCTCCAGCCTTCCAGGTCCCTTGGAATGGCAGAACCATTCTCTGGGGTATCAGGTGCTCCTCCCAGTTCTGTGTCTTCAGCAAACCTGTTGAGAGTACACTTTGCCCCATCATGCAGATCATTAAAAGGCAACTTATATAGATTGTGTTACAGTGCTGAAGATGTCTACAGAGTAGATATTTCTGTCTAGTCCAGCTGCCTGGGCTCTTCTTGCAGCAGCAGAGAGAAACAGGTGTGCCCAGAGCGTGGTTGGTTCCGTACTGCAGCTGGCAGTGCCGTTCATCGGGCACAGAGCGACCAGAGATGAATACCTGAGCTGCAGCTGTATAAACTGAAGTGAAATACGTCCCAAATCCCACTCTTTCTGGCCTGTAGTATTTGCTGTGAGACCAAACTGCTGCTCAGCATGAAATTCTTCCCAAAATCAAAGCCATGACCTAATGGCATTAGATTGGCCACATGCCAAGGACGCAGTCCAGAGGTAACGAGTCAGTGCCTCGTGGGAACTGACCTCAGAGCCCAGGATGACTTGTTTTATTAGTACTCAGCTGAGGAATTCTGTCTTATGGGAACTGAGAACAAGCATTAAAGGCTCATCTTCATGCATATTGTCCCTTTTCTTTATCTGCTTTTCCTTTATCTGCTACCTTGAGTAGCACAGAGCAAATTACTTGCAAATCAGGAAACAGAAACTTCACAGGGCAGAAAATGAATATGCAACTTAAGATGGCCTTTTATTGTTTTCCTAATTCTAGTGTGGGCAGAATTACCACTGCAGTTATTGTTGTGTAAAACGATGAGGCAATAAATAGCCGTATTAGAAAGAAATGAACCATCAGGGAGGAAAATATTGAAGCATATCCAGAATTTTTCCTGTTTTATCTAAAAACCAATCTGCCAGATTTGATGTAAAAATATATTTGAGAACTTTCCGTATTGAGCAGTGAACAGCAAAAATAAATCCTCCTAAACAGATCTGTCTCGATGATGATATTTAGTAGCCTAAAGCAGTATCAGCAAGAATACAGGACAGTCTCCCCTTTTTTAGAGACATGAAACTCTTGATCCAGTCAGAAGTTCACAATCTTCTCACGGGCCTTTCTGGCCTCCAGTTTTCCTCTCTGGCTACAGGACTATCATCACCACCTTCTCACATGATGTTCCCTAATCCCCGGTAATTAGAGCTCAGCTTAGATCCTGAAGTACGAGTTTCACTCCCTCACAGAGGGAGCAGCTGTGTAGTTCCTTTGGGAATCTTGCCAGGTTTAAGGTCTCAGCCTTAAATTCTCTGGCCAGGAATGGATAAACTTAGAAATATTGACTATTATTTGTCCTTATGCTGCAGATCCAGACTCTTGCATATTTCCTGAACTGTCAGTTGTTCATGGCAGATAGCACCTCCTTGGAGGCAGTTTGAATTCACTGCAAGTTTACATTCTTACAAATCCTGTCTGCATCTAGGTGTAGTGATCTCTGGAAAGAGCATCAGACCAAATAGATTTCTCAATATGATTTGAGAGATCCCAAAAAGAACAGACAGAATTAATGGAGACTAAACACCTGTGCAGCACCAGAGGTGCCCCGGAGCAGTTTCCACAGCTCAGGTCACAGAAGGAGTTTGCAGCTTTCCCTCTTTCCAACAAGGAATGTGACGCCATGAATTTGTCCCCAGTTTTGGCATCTTGTATGACAGAGTGGAAACAGGCTGAGAAGGCAGCAAGTGCTGGGCTGCTTTTTCTAAACTGTCATTTTATCATGTGGTTTGTTTTTTTGTCTTCCTTATAAGGCTATTAATTAAATACTTACAAAAGTGGATTACAGGTCTCTCAGTCAATAGCAAGAGGAAAAACCTGACCATAAAACTGAATGTAGTCAGAGTGGCTCTTTATTGAGCCTTTGGTTTGTTTGAAAGCACATGCTTCCAGCCTGTCCCAAGCAGTGTTCTCAGCCTGCAGCCAGCCAGGCGAAGTGTGGGCAGAAGTTAGCTCCTTGTCCCTTTTGGAAAATGTAAAAGGGCTTGATAAAACTGCCTCCCCCATCCTTTCCCCATGTCCTCATGACCAGAGCAACAGCGTGGATCTCATCAGGCTTACGCTGTTGTCCTCAGTCCTGGGCATCTGTGGCTTGGTGCTGCTTCTCAGCCTGTAATTCCTAAAGTTTATCAGGAGCACAGACAGGATTCCACTGAGACTGAAAGTAAAGACGGGGAGAATCTGTTTCTGAGGGTGGTGAAGAGCTGAGGGGCAGAGCAGGACTGTGCTCACGCGGGTGAGGGTGAGGGGCTGAGGCAGCAGGTGAACATTCAGCCTGTGGCTCAGCCAGCACTGCTGCTTGTGCTGTGTTTGTCTTGCTTCTCACTTACCCGTTTTTGTAGATGGAAAAGGACATGAGGAGTGACACAGAAGAAAGTGACAAGGATGAAGAAAGAGATAAAATTAGGGAAAAGGAGAAGAACGGGACCACGTATTTCAGCAACGTGACAAGCAATGGTTACATCCAAAGGAATGGGTCTGAGCCCCTGAACAGCAGAGCCCACCTCGCCAACGGCCACGTCAAGGAGAGATAGCTGCTGTCCACATGCTGCTGGTCTGGCCTTCGGTGAACACAGGCCACCATCTGTAGAAACAGTTTTGCTCACTGTGTAGATAAAATGGAGTGCAATTGCAGTATCATAGCTGAATCTCTGCTTCCTGAAAACAGAAGTGTTTATAGTCAGTGATATTTGAAGGAAGTTTTTGATCTTCCTTCTGTAATAGCTTACTGTAGGTTGTAGCCTTGGAACAGATAGAAAGGGATCAAAGTGGTTTGGCTTGTATTAGACTGTACCATAGTTGCTGTCTTAATGTTTTAATCTTGAAAAATACCTTAAAAATAAAAAGGTGGATAAACTCTGGCAATGTCAAGTTTTACCCACCTAATGTTGTTTGATAGGAATCTGTTTAGCCTGGATCAGCCTCTGGAGGCCCTGGCCCATTGCCAGTAATGATTATGCCTAACAAGTGTAAGACTCCACATCTTAACACTGGGACACTTCTTTTTGAAAAGACGGGTGCCCTGTGACGCTTGGAAAATTAAAACTGAGCATAATGAAATGAAAGCTTTTGAAAGACATAGGAGAAAACGTTCTTCTCAAAGGAAGCGCTCTGTGTGCTAGTGACCAGTTTTGTAATGGTATGGATCTCAGTCCCTGTTTGGGGTCAGCATTGTTGCCTCAGAGGTGGGAACTCCAAAGCCCAGGCCAGAGGAGTACCCACCCAAATCATAGTTGTAAGAGCTGGAAAATCCAGGCAGCTGTTTCTCAACTGTCAGATAATCCTTTAGAGTGTTCTCAAAAGGAAACAATCAGGAGAAGGGAGGTGACAAGGAACTATATAATCTAGAAGACAACACTGATGAAAGTGCTCATATTTTCACCTGGTGTGACTGGCACAGTGGGAAATGTTTACAGTCAGCTTGTGGCAAGAAGGGAATACATCTCCCCTGTCCTCAGAGGAAAAAGGATCCAGAGAAAATCTGCTGAACCTTATGGAATAATGCTTTAACATAGCCTTCTAACTCTAGGGCCTTTGCCTAGGTATATCAAGAATAGGAAGTGTAAAGCAGTGATCCATGAAGTCATGATGCAGTGCTGATTCAGTTTGTTTAGATGCCATATCTTGTATCCTGTGTAGTCTTAGATTTTGGATTCTGCAATCCCTTAAAACATTTAAATTAGTATTACATGAATTTCTGTTTTATAGGTCAATTAATCTATGAAACCAAAGTATTAACAGATTCACTGTAATGAGTGCAGGGACTTTGCCAAGGCCATGCAGACACTTCCCTCTATGTGCCCAGTGTTCACTGGGGGGAATAGGACATGGACCAAGGATATGCCTTATTTGAGGAGGTGGTGCACATGTTTAAATTAAAAGGCAAGTGACAGCATGGAAAGACAAGGGGGTTTTCATCAATCCACTCAGGCCACCTGAGATGTGACTGAGAAAGATTTGATTTGAGCCTGTGTGTGCTTATCTTCGGCTTTAGTCAAAACTCATTTGGATGATTGGATTTCTAAACTGGAATTTTTTCATTTCAGAGGGGAGAAAGTGGTTCCAGTACAGGTAATTCCAGGGCAGTAACATGGTGTGAGAGGAGAGCATCTGCTTCTGCATTGTCATTTAAATCCATATTTGCTGAAGATAGTTTGTCTCTGAACCTTGAGCTAATTGAAGTTGGAAGCACATGTTCTGTATGCTGTGAACTGAGTGTAGGATGTTGCCCCTCTGCAGGTGGCGTGCTCAGGAGGGATGGATATATATCATTTTGTACTACTGAAAGTAAACATTCTTTATAAATAACTTTTAAAAGGTTTGATTGTCTGTGCTCTTTTCTACTTCTTTAACTCCCAGGAGGTAACCTGGCTGGCTGCACCTTACAGGTGCACATGTGATGAGGGAGACACGTGTGGGTGCCATTGCCAAGGGCAGGATGTTGCAGACCCAGGACACACAGCCACACTGGGCTGTGCCAGTGGAGAACTGCAGCTGCCTGGTTTGTCTCCTAGGATAGGGGATGTTGCTGGGCAAGATGGAGGAACCAAAACTGAGACTGCTGGGGCCTTGAAGGTGCAAGAAGATCTTAATGGCTGCGGACAGTCTCACCCCAGACCTCCATCCACGCTCTCTGTCAGGTGTCCGAGCTGATTAACAGGGGAGGGCTTTGTAGCCTGAGAAGGAAAAGCCGTAGAGAAAGAGGGGGCAAGAGAGATGCCCCTGCTGACATTGTCACCAGGTAGGGACTTTAATCATCCATGCAGCACTGCGTAATTGAAATCAGCCACCTCCTCAACACCCACTAAATTACTTTCTTGTACTAGGACATCTTACCCCACCTTCAAGCTCACAGGCAGGTCAGAACAAGTGATGCTGTTTCACCCTAGTCTGTCATACTCATGGAATTGAGCAGGAGGTGGGGACAGAGGGTGACAAGCTGTTGAGCTGGGAATCCTGATTTAGCAGTGAGCTTTATGCCTTGCTGCTACCTGCTTGCTGCAGGCAGCCTCTGCTTTCTGTGCCCAACATCTTGACCAGAATGGGAGTGTCAGAGGGGTTCTGGCACCATGAATTCTGGCTGCCACCTGGAGCTACCTGGGAGGACTTGAAGGAGTCTGCAGACGTACACTACCCGCAGCCTCAAGACCTCCTGCTCTGCATCCCTGGTGCCCTGCTTTTGATCTTTGTCCGATGCCTCTTTGAAAGGTGAGTGCAGCACCTCTGGTTTCTCCTGTGCTGTTCAAGACACTGTCCAGTGTCTTGCAGGGTTGCTCCAGAATAGTCCTTACCTGCCTCACGACCACTACACTACAAAGCGTACAGGGGCTTGTCCCCAGGAATACTGAATCTCTCTGCTTTTCATGGCATATGGTATTTGTGTGGCAGCCCTTTGGCCTGCCCTCCCTCTCTGCTGTACCTGTACTATTACCTGTATCAGCAGGTGTGAAAAGACAAGTCCATCACTCAGTCACAGCTAAGCTGTGGGTAGAGGGTCCCTCTGGAGAGAGAACAAGCAGAAGCTTGCAACACAGATAAGGGATTTACTGGGTGTTGGGAGCCCTCAGCTGAGCCAGGGTTCAGCCTGATCCTAGGGGTTGCTCCCAAAGGTGCTGTGTGAAGCCCCCACCTCAGCACAGAGGCAGGAGGAGGGGGTGACCATGGCTCCTAGAACTCGGTGTGGGACCACTTCCTCCTCCCAACACCAGGGACCCCAGTTCCACCAGAGGTGATGCACTTCAGTGTCCCAGCGGCGGGACTCTACCCCAGGGGAGCCTGAGGGTCAGCTGGCATCTCCCCAGGATTCATGTGTGGAAATGAGGCAGATCCACATGGCTCGTGCCAGGAGATGGATTCAGATGGGGCCTTGAGCCCCTTTTCCAGGAACAAGGGCTGACACATGGGGAGGTACAGACCAGCCCTCGGGCATGGGAAATGGGAAGCTGTTCAGTGCTGGTGTGGGCAGAACTGCTGGGACACTTCCTACCAGGCAGAGCAGGACTTTGGAGTGGGCAAGGGAGGAATATGAAACAGCAAAGCTGTGCTTGGCAAACCTGCCCTTAGCTGGGACAGATCTCTCTCCTGTGGCCTGGAGGAGCTGGGGGAGCACTGGCCCACCTCCCCAGAGTGCTGGCTCCTGCCTGCAGTGCACAGATGTGTGAGAAGATGTGACAGACATGAGCTGTAGAAAGAGCCAGAATTAATTGCAGTATCATCAGGTCTTCCCTCAAAGAAGCAAAGGCCTGTTGCACTTGCTGGGCTTCCTGGAAACAGCATGGTTTAGAAAGCAGTGCCTCCCACTAGAGCTTTCCTGGGTTTCCTGCAGGAACCAGCATATCCCCACATGTTCTGTCCTTGGCTCCTGATGCAGGCAGTGGTCAGGTACTCCGGGCACAGAGCACATGGGACACTCGGACACTTACAGGCTGGTTTTGTGGCATAGTCTGGACTGCTTGGGAATGCTGTAAAGGGGACCAGCATGCACACCAACACAGAGACATGCTCTGTATCTCGGGGCCTCAGCAGAATTAACTATTGCTTACTTAGCAGTGGTTACTGTTGTCTCCACTGCACAGCCAGCACCCGTCACCTTTGTTTTGGTGCCATTGTGCTTGTCTGAAGAGAGAGCACTGACCTGACAGAGGCACTGAGCTTTGCACATACTCTGGAGCAGCCCTGGGTCCCCAGGACTGTGTGTGCTGAGCTGGGTGTGTGAGCACTGGGGCAGTGCTGGGCCCCTGGGGCAGTACATCCATGCACAGAACACGGAGTGGCAGCATCTTGCTGTTGGCTGACCCTGGCTCCCAGTGAGAGCACATGGGTGCTTTTCTGCCTGAACTCTCCTCTTGCAGAACTGTGGCTCTGCCCTTGGGCAGGGGGTTGGGTGTGAGTGACAAGCGGAGGCCCAAAGTTCAGACCAACGCCACATTGGAAGGCTTCTACGTTTTGCTGGGCGGAACCCCAAAAGAGGTGAGTGTCCCCGGTGTCCCACTGTCCCAAGAGCCCAGGCAAGCAACACCTTCTTTCTATCCAGGTACCCCAGGCCAGCCAAACCTGCCTCACAGGCAAGGTAGTTACTGCTCATCACTCTTCCAGGGAAAGAGATACATAAGCAGATATTCCAGCACCTTCCAACACGTCCAACTGTTGCAATCCCAGCACCTCCCGACCTGCTGTGTGTCAAACACAGCAGGTGCTGTGAGAACTGCTGACTCTGGCAAGGAGGCAGCCATCACCCCTTTGGGTAGAGTCTATTAAGGCTGATTATTTTTAGCAGAACTGCAAATCCTCCAGAATCACAGAATCATTTAGGTTTGAAAAGTTCTCTGAGATCATCAAGTCCAACCATCAACCCAGCACTGTCAAGGCCACGACTAAATCATGTCCCTAAGCACTACATCTATACATCTTTTAAATCCCTCCAATGATGGTGACTGTACCACTGCCTTGGGCAGCCTGTTCCAGGGCTTGAGGTATTTCCAATCTAAACCTCCCCTGGCCCAATTTGAGGCCATTTCATCTTGTTCTACCCTCCCATCAGGGAGTTGTGGAGAGCAAGAAAGTTCCCTCTGAGCCTCCTTATCTCCTAGCCAATCCTGGTGCTCCAGACCCTTCCCCAGCATTGTTCCCTTCTCTGGACACGCTCCAGCCCCTCAATGTCTTTCTGTGAGGGGCCCGGAGCTGGACACAGGATTCGAGATGCCCAGCACAGTCACTGCCCTGGTCCTGCTGGCCACACCACTGCTGGTACAAGCCAGGTTCCAGTGGCCTTCTTGGCCGCCTGGGCACACCTGGACTCATGTTCAGCCGCTGTTGACCAGCACCCCGTGCCCTTCTCCACCAGGCAGTTTTCTCTGCCCCAAACCTGGAGCATTCCATGCAGTTGTTGTGAGCCAACGGTAGGACCCAGTGCTTTGCCGTGTTGACCCTCACACCATTGGCCTTGGCCCATCGATCCAGCCTGTCCACTTGCCTCTCTGGAGCCTTCCTGCCCTCCAGCAAATCAACACTCCCATCCAGCTTGGTGTCATCTATGAACTGACTGAGGGTGCCCTCCATCTCCTCCTCCAGATAATCTATGAAGATATTAAACAGGACTGGCCCCAAAACTGAGCCCTGGGGAGCACTACTGGTCACCAGCCCTCAGCTGGATTTAGCTCCACTTACCACCACTCTCTGGATCTGGACCCTGACTCACAATGAGGCATGGATTTTAAAAATAATTTTTTATTTAAATCTGTATGAAGCTTTGTCAGAATAATGAAAAAATGCCCATGAGTTCATATTTACATTAATTTTAATCACAATTTATTAACCTTAAGTCTATGTAGTGTTATTTGGAATTCATGTAGAAAATGAGGATGTCGAAATTGATGTCTTTGAGCCTGTGACTGTGCAGCCACTCCAACAGCTGGATGGTTTTGCTGACATTACTAAGTGAATTGTGTGCTTGTTTCTTTATCATCACAAGCTGAAACTTTTTTTATCTTCAGGTTTGTTATCTGTAGCTGATAATTATCAGTCAAAATTGTATCAGAGGTGGAAAAAAATTTATTTAGACTTTTGTACCCAGACATTGCATCCCATTGTGTACAGCTGGTAAAATTTAATCAGAGATAGGCTGTGCTTATTTCTGAACCTGCATTTAGATATGTCTGAATCGGAGTTTAAAAATGGCTGCAATCATCTGGTAGTTCACAAACGCAAATAGAATTGATAAGATTTTTTTCGAAAGAAACATGTTCTTTGAGGAAAGGTGGATGGGCAGCCCATGGGAGCACAGCTCTTCCCCTCATACATGGACCAGCAGCCTCCAGAAGGCTCAGTCCTGCCTCCCTGCTCTGTTTTCCAGAAGGACCTGGTTTCACTGGCCAAGCAAAGTGACCTGCCCATCAAAAAGTTGGAGACCTGGTTCCGGCACCGGAGGGCCCAGGACCGCCCCAGGCTGATTAAGAAGTTCGGTGAGGCCAGGTAGGTGGGTCAGTGGAGGCTTCTAGTGATGGAGGCCTCCAACAGGTCTGCACATTATCACCACCCTCTGCCCTGTCCTCACCCAAAACACGCTCCCAGGGGAACCTGCTGCCAGCTGCGGCTGCCAGTGGAGCCTCTGTCTCCTCCCTGCAGCACTGCCAGCTTCGTCCTCCTTCCCTCCCTTCCTTCCTCCCTTCCTCCCTCCCTTGTGCCTCCCTTCCTTCCTTCCTTCCTGCCTCCCTCCCCTCCCTCTCTGCTTCCCCAGCCTCTCCCCCCTCCTTTACCTTTAAATTTAAAGTTGCCTCAACAGAGTCTAGTGGCCTTGATGGAGAACAGGTTTAAATCTCAGATGCTGGAGGGATTTTGAGCACTCAAGCCATTTTCAAAATGCATTCACTTCTTTTCAAGATGATACAAAATTTGCATTTTAAGGTATTGTCAGCATGGACTGTTGGGCATAAAATAAATCCATGAAGTCCAGTTAGTAGGCAGTGCAAGCCGTGAACAGAGGGAGGCAAAACCTGAAGAACACCAGAAAGCACCAAAATCTTCATTTCTTTTCCTCTAGCTGTTTGCTCTCTTATAGGAAATCTTCCTGCATATCTCAGTAACAGATGGAGTCGGGATGGAGAAAGGAGTCACTAAGTGTCTTGATCAAAAGAATCAGGTTATCTCTGGTTCTCACCTTGAGGTTTAATGATGTATGAACACAAAGACCCCCATCAAGTAAGAGATCTGCTCTCCTTCCCCTTCTGAAAAATAAATTATTCAGTGCTTGAATCCTGTTACTATGCTTTTTCAAAAGTATTCTCCCCCTGAAAGCTTGTTCAGTGCTCCATACTGCAGCATTTCTGAGGAAAGTGATAAAACCCCCAGCACTCCTGTGCCATCACTAGGAAAAACTAGGTGCCTTCCACAGGCTGGGGTGTACAAGTATAGGTGATCTACAAACACCCACACAACAAAAGGCCACAGGGAGAGGTATCTTGGTAGTCTTGCTGCATCCTCTTTAACACTGATGAAGTGCACAGGGAATCTGGGCACAGTGAGGGCCACAGCACAGCTGGGTGGGCTGTGGGTACCCTGTTGATTACAACACATGCTTGCTGTGCCAATGGACTGAGATTCTGCAAATGCCTGTCCAAACAAGCTTAGGTTCCCCTGTGGGCCTCCTGGACACAGCCTAGAGAGCTATTCCAATTCTGGAGGAGGTCTTAATTCCTTGTTTTCTGTTTTAGCTGGAGATTTATGTTCTATTTCACCTCATTCTTCTCTGGACTGGCTCTTCTGTATGATGTAAGTATGTGAGCAGGGTGATGCTGTGAAGTGACACCTTTCAAGGGTACCTTGTTCATTGCAAATGAAGCCGATGGTCCCAGGCCACTCCCAAGAGCCCATCCCAAGATGATGTGTGACCATGACTATGTGTCCAAAGACAAAGAAGGACAAATTCAGGGGTATGGAGGAGAACGATCCCTAATCCTGATCCAGCATAACAGTTCCCCTTTCCCTTTGTGGACCTGACTAGGTGTCAGTGATGTTACCATGCTGTCCTTGTCTTAGATCCTCGTGTAAGTGCTTCGCCACAGACACCCCCACACAGCTCTTGCATCTCAGACAAGAGCAGACCCTGTCCTGACTCTGGCTGCTGCCCACTCCTTATCAAGACCTTTTGTGTGACATCCTGTGCCTTCACTAATGACAAATGCATTTTGCCAACCACTTTTTCCAAAGCTCAAAGCCAGATTGGATCTAGCATGGGCACATGAGTTCTTGCAGTATCTCTTCCCATGCTCATTACATGTCATTAAAAGGCTAAGGTTTCTTACTCCTGCCTTCTCTCTGAACAGAAGCCCTGGTTTTGGGATCACACCGTGTGCTGGTTGAAATTTCCACAACAGGTGAGCAGCAAGTACATAGAATCACAGGATAATTCATACTGGAAGGGGGATAAAGAGATTTCTTGCCCAACCTCCTGCTCGCAGCACTCAGTGTGGGATCAGACCAGGTTACCCTGGGTTTTCTCCACTTTAGTTTTGAAAACATTCAAGCATGAAGACGGCACAACCTCATGATGAAAAGCTTTATCCTTATAACTCCTTATATCCAGCTATTCTGTTTCAACACACCTCTCATCTCTCATCCTCACATCATACATCATGACAGCTTGGCTCCATCTGCTTGACAAGCTCCTCACAGGTACTCCATGTGAGCATGGCGAGCTCTGCCCTGAGCAGACACCACTTCTCATGAGTTTCTTTGTCGCCCAAGCCTGGCTGGAAGTGGCTCTGTGTGTGTGGCCACAAAAGAGACCAGATGGTCAGGACATCTGATATCTCAAAGCAGGGATGGAGATGAGGTGTCTGACCCCCCGAAGAGGGGATACTCCAGCTGCTCTCACTCCCTCTGCAAGCTGGCCAGGCTGGTCCTGGTTTTGAACCAGCCTGTCAGTGCATCAGCAAATGGTTCAGTCACTGGGAAAAGGAAAATTTAGGCATGACCAAGCCCTGCTGTCCCAAATGCATGTTGAATGCAGGGGCTTTGGCCAGGAAGACCCTTCCCCTCTCCTGTCCCCCAGGGCTAGGCAGGGCCATCACACTGCCTGTTGCTTATCTTGCAGCCTCTCCCACCTACATTGGGCTGGTTCTACCTCCTGGAGCTCTCCTTCTACTGCTCACTTGTGGCCACCCTGCCCTTTGATGTGAAGAGGAAGGTGAGTGAAAGCAGCATGACCACAACCTGCTGCCTCAGTCAGTCACCACCATGAGTCTGTCCCCTCCTGCTGTCAGCTCCCCAGGGGTGCAAAGGAGAAGGCACATGTGCTGCTGTGAAGACCCCCGAGCACGTGAGCCCCTTCAGCGCTCGTATCCCACCATTGCACCTTGCACTGGGCCCTGCTCATGCATGGTATGGCCTCTCTGCCTCTTTGGCTGGGGAAGGGCTGGGGGCTGACATGGGGGTCACCATGCCTGGCCAGAGGACAGACATTGGGTGGATATGGCATCACGGTCTTTCCCAGCTCTGGTCTGAGGTGCTGCCTGCACTAGAGGGCTGTGTCTCCTGATGGGAGTGACCTGGGCTGCTCTGATGAGGGTCCTGTAAAGGCATGTGCCTTTTGCAGCATGGGATGAGGTGACTTCCTGTACCCAGCATCCAACCTTGCCCTCACCTCGTTCTGCAGTGGAGACTGCACAGAGTTGTAGTACGATGGGAGCACTGATGCTTTGTGGAGGTGTTTGACATGACCTAGTGAGGAAGCAGCATGCAGGAACAGGTGCTGCCAGGTCAAGGTAAGACTGACAATCTCCCTTCTCATGCCAGGACTTTAAGGAACAAATCATCCACCACATCACCACCATCACTCTGATCTTTGTCTCCTACTGTGCCAACATGATACGGTTTGGGATGATAGTCATGCTGGTCCATGATGCCTCCGATTATATTTTAGAGGTGTGTTAAACACGTAGAATCACAGAATGGTTTGAGTTGCAAGGGACCTTAAAGCCTATCTCATTCCAACCCCCTGCCATGGTAAGGGACACCTTCTGCTAGACCAGGGTGCTCTAAGCCCCATCCAACCTGCCCCAGGGATGGAGCAGCCACAGCTTCTCTGGGCAACCCATCCTCTCACCACCCTCTGAGTAAAGAATTTCTTCCTAACATCTAATCTAAATGTCTCTTAGTTCAAAACTGTTGTCCATGTAAAAAGGTGCTCTCCCAGTCTGAAGGCTGTGCTCGTGTCTGTGGGCAGCACTGGGAACTGTGCACATGTTCACATGTTGATGTGGTGCCCCACGAGTGGGACATGTGCTTTAGAGAAAGCACATTTAGGAAGTACCAGACCTACTGCTGTTGAGGAAAAGTAATTGGATGCAAAGGGGCTGGGACGCATCCCCACAAGTCTGCTCACCCTTGCAGGATGTGGGAAATCCCTCAGCCCTTAGGAGGAGAACACAGCACAAGGGACATACAGCAATGTTTCTTTACAGCTTGCCAAGATGCTTCATTACCTGAAATGGCAGCGGGTCTGTGATGCTGTTTTCATTGCTTTTGCTGTGGTTTTCATCGTCTCTCGGCTTGTCATTTTCCCATTAATGTAAGTTACGTTTTGCTGTTTTCTGAACGTGGGTATTGTGCACTGTTTGAGCTCCTGGAGACGTGACCCTCCATACTGAGAGGAGAAAAGGCAAAGAATAGGACACAATAGGTAAGTTCAAAGATTAATTCAACTGGAATAGAGGAATCCAAGGGGAGAAAAACCAACAGGGCTTTAGATTTATTAATTAATTATATTCATTAATCATCTCAATTAATCTAGAGCCATAGCCTTTACCCCTCCATTCCCACACTCTCATCATCTCTCCAAGGCAGGGACTGTTTCTCACCTGGGGGCTCATCATGCTGTGATGAGGTGTTTACATACAACCACAGTGGATGATTTCTCACGAGCTATCGTGGCACTGGGAATGGTTTAGGATGTCTTTCTCTGTTCTCCTAAAGCCATTCCCACCGCAGTCTGAAGATACTCCTCCTTTACTCCTACTCAAGACCTGGTGTGACTCTTCCAGTCTGTAGAAACTGGCCTCCTTCTGTTGCAAGCACTGGTTCCTATGTGAGAAAGAGGGTGCACACTGTACTGATTAGAATTTCCCAAGAACTTCTTAGCAGACTAAGAAAGGCCATAAAGCTTAAACGTCTATTAAGATAAAATTAGTACAGAAACAATGACACAGTTAATTTAAGGTGACCCACCATCTATTTGAAATCAATCAAGAAAATCATGAGTACCAGCTAGGAATTCGGGAGGTGGGATACTCCACATGCTGGGAGGGCGTTGGCAGTGATTCCTCCAAAAGCCACATGCAGGCACCAGTCCTGGAGAATGGCTTTTGCATGCACACATCTGAGACCCTCCCAGCCTTTAACTCTGCTGAAGTTGTTCCTTACCACTGCCAAGTTGCCTGGAAAGCTGATCATGGTTAACTTTCCATAAACTCATTCCACAACACTTGCATTACAGTCTAAGCTTTCTGTTTTCTTTCAAACCAAACATTTCATTTGTTACACCTAGAAGAATTTTCAAAATAGGACACACACAGGGACAAGCCTCCATAGCTGTCCTATGTCCCTGCCCTAGCTCCCTACCAACACTGAAGATGCTGAGTTTAGAATCTTGTTTGTGCTGACATTTAGTCTGGATGCCTGTGAGGGCGACTTTGTATGACAAGTCACAGATTCTGGTGGTGAAATGGCTGCCTTAGAGAGAAAACCCAGAAAAGCTTGAGGCAACTTTCCTGAGAAAGAAGCTAGAACAACCATGACTTCAGTTGTCTCCCTTACTAAGTGTCAAGCCCCACTATCTCAACCTGCTGTACCATAAGGACAAAGAAGGTAACAGCTGTCCCAGGTCAGACTAAGGCCCATCGAGATCAGCACCTGTTAGCACCAGCAGCAAGCAGCACATATCTAGGAAAGCAAGAGCAAAGCAAATAAACACTGTATCCAACAAAGTTTCCCAGCTTTCAATATATATTAGATTTCATGTCTTAGGTAACTTGTGGGGGACACATACTAGCACTCATTTCTCTCCTGTGCTGAAGTGCTTGCTGTCCTGTCTGCTCTCCAGTTCCAAACCAGTGCTGTCCTCCTTTCTGTTCCCATCACTTTCTGTGACTTCTGCTAAAAATAATGCCCTGCCCAACTGCTCATCTGCACCCCCAACTCTTCCCTAACTTCAGTTTAAAAAGCCACCCATAATCTATTTAATGACTAGTGGAGAGGTTCCCTTATGGTTTCATTTTTGTCAATTGTTCCTCCACAGAGTTATTTTAGGAAAAATGCTGCCAGTTCCTGCCTCTTCTGAGGAGCATTGTAGGTTTCTGATAACTGACCTGTTTTGCAAAGCCTTATCACATCATTCGTGATTTTAACAGTGAGCATCTGTAGGTTCTCTGGGATGTGGGACATGCTTTGAGAGAACTGGGCAGAGTGTAAAGCCTGATGGTTCAGTCCTGGCACAGCTCAGCTCTGCTCTGGGGCCACACCAGCCAAGTCATTTCCCAGAAAGATATTTGACCCTTGTAAGTGTGAAGACACTTGGCCTGCTTTAGTCTTGTGTCTTCTGACTTGTATCTCCCTCTCTTTCCCACAGTGTATACTATTACTTTGTGACAAAGCTTCCATTGTTCCCCATAAGCTGTCTGATAAATGCTTTCCTGATGGTCCTGCAGTTGTTACACATTTTCTGGTCCTATCTGATCATCCAGATGATCTTCAGTGTCATCCTCCGTGGTGCGGTATGAAAAGTCTTTGTCTCCTTTGTGCCACCACCACTCATGAGAGACCACAAGGTCCAGGTTTCCTGCCTGCCTGCAGGGAAGGGGTGGGAGAAATGGGACCGCCCAACAAACAGCCCGAGAGCTTCTGAAGGCACGTGCTGGGAGTTGTGTGGATAACTTAGCTCACGGAAATCAGAGCAGGAGCTCACTTCTAGTTTGAAGCTGTGTCCTAGTGACATGGGAACCATCCACAGTCCTTTCTCCTCACTGCCCAACAGCTTCTCAGCATGTGGTTTGGGAGAACAAGAATCTGTTGGTATGTCCAAAGTAGAGTAAGGAAGGAGCAAGCAGGTAAGCCTGGTAGATAGCACACTGTATTTGCATCTCTGAGTTTTGGGTGCTTTCCACAGGCTCTTGATGCATGCCAGAGCTTGTATAGGGATCACTGGGAGATATGTCATCAGAGAGGGCAGCTCCCTGGCCTGCCTTGCTAGTATAAGTAGATGGCATCTTGGGAGCATCTGAGAAGATTTGTGAAAGCTTTGGGGATCTGTGGCCAGCAAAAAAACCCCCCACAATGTTGCTCTTATGTCTTCAGCTTACCTTGCACTACCCCTTTATCAAAGCTAAATTACAATAAAAGCAGTTTTTCTGAGGAAATGATGGAGGATATGCTCATTGAGGTTGTAGAGGGTTGCAAAATGAGGAGCCCAGTCCATGCACTCGCTGGACAAATATGTGTTGACTTTCATAGCTTTGACAGTAATAAATTGCACAGGAAAGTATGCAGAATAACTATATGTAGAATAAATACTAACTTATTTTCAGAAAGTCACATTACAAGAACATTATTAAGGTGACCAAAAAAAAGCATTCAAAAGTTAGGTGAAACCATAACTAAGTCAACCTATGGCAGCCTGAGTCAATCTACCAAGGCAGGGACAGTTGCAGCACCGGCTTTAAGGACATGATCACACCTGTTATTATTATTTGAGCTGCCAGGTTAATCCCCCAGGGCTGTGAATGAAAACAGGACTAGTCCTCTCTCATATACACCATTTGCAGCTCATTTCAACTGACTTTCTTTTCTTCAGAAAAGACAAGATGCCAGAAGTGACACTGAAGAGAGTGACAGGAGCGAAGCAGAAGATCCGGCAAAGAACCAAGAATAATGCAGGGCTTGCTGCAAAGCACCAGAGCCAGGCAGACTCAGCAGGAAGGCTGAACAGAAGCTGGGGGAGAGGCCAGACAGGCTCACAGAGGCTTCACCACAATCTGCCTGAGGCAGCATCCACTCTTTAGGTGGCGGTGAATTTCTTCATCATGTTTATAGGCAGTTAAGTCACTTCAGGAGATATTTTCTGCAATTCTCCTGTTGGCACCATTCTTTTACTACTACTCAATGATCCTTCATGTTGGAAAAAAAAAGGGTCTGCCAGCCAAAGTCTCACTCTGAAAAGAGAAGAGGGGTTGAACAAGCTGCTGCAGTTATGACACCTATCTGCACTTTTCTCAAAGTCTTCCCAAAAGATTCATGAGATAATAAATTTCAACTGTGGAAGATTTAAATTATTTGCAATTTCAGAAAACAGCGGCATCCTCTCCAGCCACCTTATGAAAACACTTGCATGTGAAAGGCATTGGCTTAAGTGGCAGATAAGTTTTCACTTCTGTAGCATAAAACGGTCAGACTGCGACAAACCATTTCTGCAAATAAAGCCTGAACAACTGATAGAAGCTGTGTTTGCTGTATGAATTATACAAAATCGCTCATGGGCCTAAAATATTTTTCTAATTGAGTGTCTACTCACGAAGAAGGCTCCTGAAATTGAAAGGAACTGAAACTCTTCCAAATGCACATTTTTCTACCAGAAATTATAATTATAAATAATAGAAACCTTCCATACAGGTGTATTAATTTTGCTGAGATTTCTTTTTCAAAATTGGAAAATAAGAGAGTTACAATGCTACAATTTAACAGGATAGTTTAGGGGTTGGATGACGCTTTACCTTGCAATTATTGCATCTGATTTGAATTTCAGAATTTATAGTAGAACATAAAATTTAAAGTCAATGTAAAATATTAATTACACCTAAACCAAAAAGCTTGGTTTATGTACATTTTGCATGATGCAGGAGGTTTTCAGAATATCAGAACGTATGTCAGTAGGAGAATCTTCTTTGAAACTTGCTGGAGGTCTAACATCACATAACTGAGAGGCTGACCCAGCACTCCCTTGAAGGACTGTGGAGTTCAGGTCTGCAGGCTGCAGTGCTGGAAGGCAGGCAGGCACCATCCCTGTGGGGCACCAGCCCTGAGCAGGATGTCACCTCACCCCCAACAGCTGCACTTTGCTGGGGGCACGAGACCCTTCCTTAAACCCTGGTGTTTGCCCAGGAATTATTTTACATTGAGTATAATGCCTTCTTTTAAACCTTCAAATGATATAAGCAAACTGAAGCAAGTATCTTAAGTGCTCCGATGTACAAATGTTTGTCATCACTGACCTGAATGCATAAATCCAGAATAGTGTCCCTCCTGTTGTGGTGCTCTGCAGCCTAGAATAAAGGTAATTTTAGCCATAATTACATAACCTGTGAAACTTGCTTATTTCAGGCTAAAATAGTACTGATAATCGACTGGCTATGGCTTGACTACAATAGTTGCTTGGGGGTTTTTTTTGCTCTGTTCTAAATCACTATGAGCTCATAAACCTGCTGAAGATTCCCTTGACACACATTTGATTTATTATTTCAATCCTACAATATTTTCTAACACTGATGCAGTGACTTTCCTGTCTCTTCCAGCTGTTCAAAGGACAGAGAGCCACAGAGGTTCAAGGTCAGAGCATCCCTTTATTTAGCAACAACCCTGAGGAGTTTATGTACCATTTTCAATAATGATTTGCAGCCTTTGTGTAGGTATGAAGTTTTCACCGGCTTTTGCTTCAAGTTCATTTGTAGAAAAAAAAAGATAAAGTTACAAAAGAACAAATCTATTTTCAAAATTAAAAAATTTCACAGGCCAAACTTGATGCAATTTAAGTCCCTTCAGCTGTAAAGCAGATGACTTTTTGTTTATGGTGGATCTGGCATCGCTTATGCCCACGTATCGAATCTTCGCACAGAGACACAGCCGTGAATAGGAAGGGGGCAAGGGAGTTTGTTGTCTATGACCTGGCACACATCAATGTAGGGATCAAAGAGGAGTACAGTGGGGAGGGCACTGTTCCCCTTCCTCTGTCCAAGGAGATAAATTCGTCCATTCACAGTGCTGCATCCCATGAAGAACTTCTGGGTCAAGCATTCCTCATCCACCTGGGTCCATCCATCAGTCTCCACATCAAATCGAAAAGCTCCCCCTCCTATGGTGTACAGAGCCCCATTCAGGGACGTGATGCAGAGGTCATACCTGGGAGGGAAGAAACCCTTGATCAGAATCAACAGAAAGATCTGGCCCCTGAAATATTCAGTGTGACTGTGGTCCTCAAATCAAGAGTCCCGTTTAAACAGAGAATCACAGAAGTGTTGTAGGGACAGGACTTCTGGATTTCTACAGTTCAACTTCTTCTTGAAGTAGGACCAACACTAGAACATTTCTTCTTCTGCCAGGTCCCAGAATATTATTTCTTACCTTGGAAGTGGGGAGAATGAGATGACATCCCAGCTGTCGGTCTCCGTGTTCAGCCTTTGCACTCCATTATATACATGTCCATGCTCATCCAGGCCACAGACCACATAGATCCTGGTTCCCACACTGACTGCATCACCCCTCTCCACAGGCTGAGCCATAGGACTCATGCTTTCCCACTCTGATTCCACCAAAGCCATGCGCTCCACTGCTGGGATTATCCCTTCGTCGGTGCTCCCTCCAAGAACATACAGGTAGAGCCCTGCTCCTACTGCACAGTGGCTATTGCGGGACTTCTTCATGGCTGGCCCTTCCAGCCACCTGTTGTCCAAGCAATTGTAGATGAGCACCCAATCCACACTGTACCACACAAACTCATCCCGGAAATATCCTCCTGTCACAAAAAGGAAGCTCCCTGGAAAGACAGCAGAGAAAAGTATCTGTCACATGAAAGCTAAAAGCTGCTCTTGAGAGCTGGGCTTCTCATTTCTTCCTGGGCTGTAGTGGTGAGGTGCAAAATGAGCAGAGAAAATCACGGCTCTGTCAATCAGTTTGCAGTATTTGATTCCTCATCCTCACAGACACACTGGGACCATGGGATGCAGGGATTCCTTCCAAGCCTGCTCCCACTCTTGAACAGAATCATGGAAACACTGGTTGGAAAGGACCTCTGGGTATCTCATTTACAAACTCCCACCTGAAATGAGACTATCACTAACATAATATAGGAAGCCATGGAATTAAACTGCCTTGAAATTCATCTCCAAGCATAGAGATTTCCTAACACCCATGGATAAGTTTAATGTAATGGCAACTGTAAATCAGAAGTTGCCTGACATCTGTCAAAACCATCATGAAAGAGAAGGCAAAAAAATAACACTGCCTAAAGTCAAGTCCTTACACTCACTGCAGATAAAGCCAATGTAAGGAGCTCAACAGACTCCATAGTTTCTGCTACATGAAAAGAAATATTCAGCCTCGTCTAGCATTCCCCCAGGACTAAGGAAAACAAAATCATTCTTTGAGCAAACCTGAACACCAATATGAATGAGGTTTTAGCAATGCTGAGCACAGCAGTTTTACAGCAGCAGCTGGACTCCCTGCAGCAGGGACTCTCTATCTCAACTGCTGTTCGCATTTGTTTACTCCCCCTTCTCTGTAAGTTACCTACTGCTGCCACTGCGTACTGGGTGAGGTTCCGGCGCTGCAGTGGAGAACAAGCCTGCCAGGTCACTGTTTTAGGTTGAAAGAGAAATAATTCTTGCTGTTCCTTGTCATGCTTTCCTCCCAGGACATATAAGGTGTCATAGCTCCGACCAGCATAAGGACACAGTTTCGGATTTTGCCAGCTGGGTGGAGGACAGCTGTCTAACTTCTTTATTAGCCTGGAAAAGACATCTCCCTCTCCACGGTGCTTGCTGCGTTTCACCAAGAGATCAAGGAAGGACAAACTCAGAAATGCGACCCTGACTTCGCCCACCAAATCCAGAAATTCTTCCTCTCTCGTTGCTGGGTCCTCCATTATCCACCTCATAATACTGTCAAAAACCACATCTTCTCGCGAAACGAAGAGGTCATCACTTCTTAGGAGCTGCATCAGCATTTCTTTGGGTAGTGCCTTAAATTCCTCCTGGCACATCACATCCCCCCAGTGAGTGACAGCCACATTCATAGCAGACTCATACAGCTCTGTAAAGGCAAATTGCTGCGAGTAGGTCATCAGGCCCAGGCAGTTGGAAACATGCAGCTCTCGCTCCAGAAATTTCTCACACAACAGTTTCACCCTGTCAAACTGAAAAAAATCAGCTGTTTCCAGTAAACTGGTCACGTTTTCTTGACCTATAAGCACTTGGGCTGTGCGAGTGAACTCAAGTAGTGCCTGAAAAGGCACCGCATCGATCCCTTTGATCACTATGTGCTGCTCAGAGCTCTCTCTTGCCCCTCCAAAAAACATGGCTTCAAAGTAACGACTGTGTACTGAAAGCACCCTGCGGCTGACCTGAAACAGTCTCTCTCCAACCTCAAGAATTGTGTCTGCAATCATCTCTGTCTGAGGTCCCAGCTCCTGTGGCTCCTGTGAAGGCTCCATGCTTGTGGACTTCCAGTCAGTTAAAATTAACTCAGTCTTTTTGCAGCCCTCACTTATCTGAGATCTCTGGAAACATTATCCCCCTAGCTAGAATAAATATGAGATAAGCAAATCTTCCCCTAAAAATAGAATGTTTTCTACTCTCCTGCTTTGCTCTTCAGTCTTTCCTGCTGCTTTCAGAACAGCAATAGCAGAACAGCAACAGCAGAACAGCCATATAACCAAAAAATGCAGATTTGACTGGCATCTACCTTCACCAGGTAAGACCACAGCAAATTTGGGGGCTGTTAGCCAAGCAAAGAGCCTGGAGAAAACAGGAGAAACAACCACAAGCTTCGTAAGCCCTGAGTAAGTATCAGGAAGTTGTACAGAAACATTGAACCCATTTGGAAAAAAGCAACCATTACCACACCTTTCATCAGTTCAAGTTTAATATCAAATTCCAGAGTGATTGCAGTTTTTACTATGCATCTAACTTTAGTAAGAGAGGAAGGGAAGGAGCCCCCATTCAAACCCAGACAGCTTCACATGTTTAGTCATCCTCAATCTGAATGCACTAAACAAACACAAATGCAGGACAAGCAACAGCTCACTGATGCCACAGGAAATTTTTCCAAAAGTAAGTGGAGGCATTTGCATAGCGACCTTGAACTTGAGCCCCTTACCTGAAGAGCCCAAACCAACAAGATTCAGTGCCAGTTCTCGGCAGAGCTCAGCAAGCAGAAGCATATACACTTCTAAAATTCACATATAGAATCATAGAACTTTAGAATGGTTTGGATTGGAAGGAATCTTTGAAGGTCATCCAGTTCCAACCCTGCTGCCATGGGCAGGGACACCTTCCACTAAACCAGGTTGCTCAGAGCCCCATCCAACCTGGCCTTAAATGTTTCCAGGGATGGGGCAGCCACAGCTGCTCTGGGCAACCTGTGCCAGGGCCTCAGCACTCTCATCATAAAAAATGCCTTCTAGTCTGCATCACCCCTCTTTTAGCTTAAACCATTACCCTTTGTCCTATCACAACAGGCCTTGCTAAAGTGTCTGTCAACTATCATTTTCATGTTCTTTTCAGGTACTTGACTCGCAAATATACCCTCAAAGTCTGCACTACAAAGAGAGCCATGCAGCTCGCAATGAAGGCTAAGCAGCCTATCAACTGAGCAGGAAATGCTGGAATCACGCACCTCTCCAGTTTACACACTTGATCCATGACTCCAGGCATATCTCGCTGCCCTGAGAGCCCAGAATTCCCTCCAGAGAGCCTCAGCAGGTCTATTTCTGATGCTACACTCAGAGTGCAGAGACAGTGCATGTTACTGGCTTCAACACCCAGAAATCTTTCTCCCACCTAAAAGACAGTTCAAGACCCTGCTCACACCGATGGAGAGCAGATTCTGCTCCTACGTCTCTACATAAGGACTCTCTTTTGAACTGTGCAATTGCATGCACAAGTTTTGCAGCATTAGAAAGAAATTATGTTGCGAGGAGCACTACTCTACTACAGACAGTTCTGTGAGCCAAAGAATGAGCACCCAGGAGATTAAAAACCAGCAGCATCCAAGTTCATACAGGCAATATACCACACAAGACACCTGGTCCCTAGTTTCAGAGCCTCCTGGAAAAGTCAGATTCACTGACCTGGAACTTGAAACTTTCAAGTTCCCACCTATTTCAGAGCTGACCCAGGAAAGGCTCTGAATGGGAGCACAGTACTGTGGCCAAAATAACAGCCAATAAAACCTGTCCTTGGCATGTGTTCTCTTGGATACCTCAGGAACAAAACTGCTGCTGCCACCAAAACAATTGACTCTGGCACAGCCTTCTCATAAAGGGTCCTCGGGAAAAGCAGGTGGCAGGAGGTCACACACAGCCTAGGGGCACATATCCTTCACTGGGCAGTCTTTAAAATGCCTGACAGAGATGCACAAGTCCTCAGAAGAGGGACCAGATGCTGTCAGGTCTTTCCCATCAATTTCCTGCCTGTGTGGAACATGGTTTCTGCTCTGGTCCCTCCTGATTCTGCAGTGTTTATGCACCTCCTGAACAAATTTCATTTAGATTTATGGCTTGAGAACTGTAATGCCAGCTGTAGTGCACTTTTACGGACTGAAAAACAGACATTTAGAAACAGATTCATTTGTATTTATTCACTCAAAACTCCTCAAATCTTGCATTTTCTGCAGTATAAAAGAAATAAAAATGTTTACTTACAAATCAAGTTATAACAAGCAGAACCATAAGTGGATAGCTACAATATAAAAATATGCAGTATTTCCAGCACTGCCTACAACTGAACACTAGAATTTTAAATATTCTTCCCCTTAAATTCCAAGTATCAAACAGATACTTGGATAAGAACAGATAAGGTTCAAGTTACTCAACAGAGGAAGATTCCACAAGTTAGTCCAGTCCTTCTGTAGGAATGTGTGAGCCAGCTGACACACAGATCACAGTGCACCAGATTTGGAACAAGTGCTGGAAAAGACCTCTTGGCTACATCCCCTGCCAAGGTGGTAACACAGTACTAAACAAGGAAGGTAATTCCCCTGCACAAAAGAGACTGAACTCAACAGCAGGAAGAATACAACACTGCTTCCCAGCTGAGTACTGACAAGAGGAAGAAGAACATGTTTTGATGTATTTAGGGTTTAATTTAGATTAAATACAATTTAATGTATTTAAAAATGTAAAGAATATAACCAATATTTAGGGCATTCTTAACTAATTTTATGGGGTTGTTTCAAAACTCACAAGATCAAGAGGGTCTCAGATAATTCACGACAATTTGTTCTCTCCTGTCAGCTCTAAACAATGTAGTTATGCACTCATTTGGGGCTGGCAGGGGGAAACCAGAACTTACTTCTTGCATGCCCCATCCTCATATCACTTATGGAAAACCACAAAAATAAAAGCCAACTGTTTCTTCACACTAACAAATACACATTCAAACTCCCTCCCCAAAACAGGAAGCTTCTCACACACTGACAGTTTTCTCCAATGAGTTGCACCCTTGAAGTCTTCAGAGACAATCCAAAGAAAGCATTAACCATCTTGTTGCTGAATGAAAGGGTTTGGAATAGCTTCCATTCCATCCTGTGGACAAATAAGAACCACAGAAGTCCCTCTGCAAACCACAAGTCCCAGCTGACGTGTGTCTTCTGTTAATTTGAATTGATCATCCGGATCTGAAAAGCAGAGATTCACAGTTACAACAGGAAAACTAAGAAAAAGAAACCAAATTCCATCAGCTTCTAAAGGCACAGATATACGTGTTTTTTCCAGGTGTCTCTACATTGAACACATGGACTATATGGCTCATGTAGCAATAGTATCTGATGGCTTCAAGACATCACTGATTTACTAATTTTTAAAGTAGCACATGCCACATGAGCAATAAAGAACTTTGCTTTGTACACAACAAAAAAGCAGAATGCATTTTTTAAAGTATTCAAAGGCCCTTTCATTCATCCAATCAAAGGCACACATGCAAGTGATTTAAAAAAAGCTCCTGGTCCCATTTCAAATATCATTTTAGATAAACATCTGGAGATCAGTGCATATCAGAAAAAGACCCTGACTTCAGAATGCATTAGGGACAGAGAGCACCGGTCCATTTTTGGACTGGGCCCAACAGGGCCGTGGATCAGGACAAACACACATTACCCAGTTCTACCGCCTGCAAGGTGTCACTATAGTCAATAAAAATGCACTACATATCTTTATAAGATTTCTGTTAAAAAACAAATCAGTCAGGGAAGGGAAGCTTTCTACAGATTGCATATTACTTGCCTCGCATATATTCAATGGTACCATCCAGCACAAGGTTCAGAAGAGGGTCAAATCCTTTCAAGACACCACTTGCTATTGAAGACCACACAGAAAATGATGATTAGAGACCAAAAGCAGGTATAGAGTAACTCAAGACCTCATGAAAGCTACATTCTGTTCTGCAGCCCAGTTCCCTCCTTCCGTCAAGGATACCAAGCAAATGAGACGACAGATACTAAAGAGTGCCCTCTACAGTAACAGCAAGTGCACAGAACCTGGTCTGTGTTGTGCCAACAGAAACTTAGACTCTTCAATCAATTCTTCAAAATGCCCTTCGAGACACTAAAATTTTTGCTCTCAGTCCATTTCAGGGGCAATTTAAAAATAGTTCCGCATAAAAAAATCAATACAAGTCACACGAAGGGAAAAAAAAAGTGACCCCAAAAATCAAATAAATACCCTTAATGAAGGTTTATGATAAAAAATTAAGCAAGATTATAATATTTTAAGTGCTTTCCTCTTCTAGGTGCCTTCCTAGCATATTATCTCTTTAGTATAACCACTGCCTCACAGGAAGGCACTGCAGATAAGCCAGTACTTTGTTCTAAAGCAGATCATGATTCCACAAGACTGGCTACCAAATAAATCACAAAACTACACAGAGTGATCTTCCAGTTTTAAAAATATCCTTATTAGTAAGAAGTCCAAGTAATTTCCAAACCTTTATAAGCATCAGGTCCCAGTGAGGTTTTAAAACGCAGCACAGGGTTTACTCAGGCAAACAAGTGCCTGGGGGTAGCACTGACAGCTGCATCGGGATGTACTTCCCAGCTGTACAGCAGAGGTGGAAAGGCACGGTGACATATACTGAACCATGAACTCCGGACACGTTGAGCATGTTCAGAGGTGAAAGGCAAGACAGTTATATTGATCATTACAACCACGAATGTTTCTTGGCTGCTTTAAGTGCGCCCTTGCAATGCAAAAAACCCGCCAAAATAAGGCGGTTCAAGACAACTAACAGACGAAGAGGTGCACCGATGAGACACAAAGACAATAGCACAGCCAGGAGATTAATGGAAAAGTTAAAGGAGAGAAGCTTCACAGCGGTAACTGCAAACAGCAATGAATAAAAGCACCCGCTAGTCCTCGCCTTCCTCGAAGGGAAGCAGCGTGAGCTCTCAGGAGCTCCCAGGAGCGCAGAGCCGGGCGGGGGCAGCCACAAAGGCGAGGGGAAAGGCAAAGGAGCTGCGAGCTGCAGCCACGCGCCGGGCTCACCTTCCCGCCCGCCCTGGAACTTCACGCGGATGGTCTTGTCGATGTACTTGGAGAGGTCCAAGATGCTCTCCTTCTTCTTCTTCTCCTTGTCCTACGGCAGAGAGGCACAAGCGCGGTTAAAGCCTTCCCCCGGTGACACACGGCCCCGGAGCGCCGCTGCGGCTGCCTGCGGCGGCCGGGCGGGAGGGGAGGG
>VZRE01010631.1:77798-102901 GCA_013396775.1 Cephalopterus ornatus
GGGGCCGCCTCCGGCGGGCGGGAGCGGCCGGGGGTGCCGGGGGTGCCCCGCAGCGGGCCCGTGTCCGCGGGAAGGCGGCGGAGCGAGCGCTGCGGGCCCTGCCCGCCGCAGCCTGGTGGCGCTTAGAGATCTGTGTCTTTGGGCTTGTCCGAGACTTTTTTTTCTTCTTTCCGTGGTTAACAGCGTACTTACCGTATTTCTTAAATCCTCGGGTCTCCGTGGGCCCGGCCCAGCAGCCCCGGGGAGGGGAGCGCAGCCCAGCCCAGCCGCAGGGACGGATCTGGGCTCGTCCCGACTGGCAGGCTCGCTCTGAGGAAGCACCAGCAGAAAAGAAGGGGGATTTCTGCTGACCCTGTAGTCTGTCCTGAGTCTTACATTGCTTCGATATTAATTGGTTTTGTAGGATAAATTTTTAAGGGTGTGACGAGCTAGGCATGTAATCCTGATACTGGAGGGAGTGGATTTTTAGTTATTGTATTACGTGGTATGTAACTTTTGTATTTTAAGTTCTAGCGTTTTGTGTTCTGAAAATGTTGAACTGTCATTTATAGTGTCATTTAGATTCCTTAAATCTTTATTAGGTAATTTGGAGTGTACTATGTCTTCTTGAGTATTATTGGTGTAACATCTTAACATAGCAGCCTAATTTTTCCCTCTTCTGTATCTGTCTGCATACTGATGCCTTGCCAGTGATCTTTAGTTACAGTGTGGTCTGGTTACCAGCTAACTTCTTTGTTTCTGCATCATCCCCTTTTTTCCTTCACCATCTTTTTCTGGTCATCCCTTTCTTACTCCCCTGTGCATTTTGACATCTCTGTTGATGCCTTGTGTGGACTGGTAGTGCCAGCACAGGCCCCACAAATTCATAAAATGCAAGAATGGGTCAAAGACTGAGATGAAATCAGTTTGGTCCATCAGTTTGGAGAAGGTGAGCATATGGCAGTGCAGAGGGACAAGCAGGTGAGATAGTCCACTGGTGGGTACTTGGAGATCTTGCCTTCAGCTCTATGCATTGCAGCACATTCCTTTCTGTTAGCATTTGGTATGTTGTGCAGTGGAAGTGTTAACATGCTTGAGCAAGCTTGGGCAGACCGGCCAGGGTGCTGAAACAGTCTTGCTGCTGCAGTGAAAAATTGATGTTCTGTATGCTGCCAGTATGTTTCTGTTAGCCAAGCTGGCTTGTTTAAAATTTGTTTGAATACCTCATATTGTGCAGTACTTCTGAATCTCTTGTGCTTGCACTTGCTGGGATGGTTTTGTGTAGAACATCCCCCTCAGCCTGAGGCAGAGAGCAGTGCTCTGCTGCAATCGTCCTGCTGTGATACCCCTGTGGCCGATGGTCAGGGTTATTCTGGGGACAGAGCTGACAGCTCTCGTCATAAGCTGCTGTGTGCCCTTGCTGTGTACCAGCTGTACTCATTATCAGTGGCTTACCTCTTGCCTTAGTGTTGTTGGGCATGTACCTTTGTCTCCCTCCTTGAAATAGGATAATAGAAATTTTTGTTTGGTTGGTTTTCCATGGGGCAGGAGGAGGTAGTGTCCACATTTGCCTCTACACTGATTTAGGGAGAAGGAACAGCTTGGCTGCTGAAGCATTGCTCTCCCAGATCTGGGTCCTCATTTGGGAACACCTAAAGAGGGATCTGATCTTATAGATCCAAGTACAGTCTGCACTTAGATCTTGCTTTGGTGTTCACGTTCTCACATTTCATTTAATTCCCATTCCTTCATGGCATTGCTACCTCTGAGTTGTCCTGTAAAAACAGCACATATACAAGAGCCTTTGACTAGTGACGAATACAGTAACATGATCTGCAGTGAGTGTGCTGGATCTCACTGACCTTCTCAGTAGCAGCTTTCAGCAGAATATTGAATTGTGGTGATGGTTTTGTATTTTAAATCAGGGTACTCTATGATGCAGGTCCGAAGAGTTGAAAAGATTGTCTGAAATTCTGGATTGAGGTGGTGGTTGGCAGTTTACTCTCCAGGAATTGTTGCATTATAAATATGTAGCTCTCCACTACGGTGTTTGTTGAAGAAGTGGAGTTCTTGTGTGCAAATTTACTGTATGCTGTTGCTGGTCTCCAGATGAATTGGTGCAGTTCATGGGAATGACCCCAGCTCCTGGGAACTCTGACATGGTACCTACTCCAAGAGTAGGGATAGCTCATTCTTTCCTTCTTCAGGGAACACAGCTCCCAGTATCTGTCAAATCTCTCTGAGATTCAGGTGGCCAAGTCAGCTCATAGAGCTACTGAAAGTGAACAAGGTGTATGGGGCATCCAGGTGAGTGTGGGGCCAGAGGCAGGGAGGGACAAACAAGACAGAGCCACTGGGTTGGTGGCTCGGTCACTTATATTGCAGTTTCTTGAAATACTGGTGAGCTGAATTCTTCATCTCTACCTTCTGCCATCATATAACTTGCAAGTCCCACTTGTCTCTGAGCTACATTAGTTCACCAACATGACCGAAAAACTCACAGCAAAAAGACTGAGGAGTATTCTGCTCTTTTATGCATTAAATAAACTGTGGAAGTACCTGATGAGGTTCAGAGCCAACAAGCATGTCCTTCTAATGCCACAAACATTAGACTAGCTGGGTTGCCTGTTAAATTTTGCCCTGAAACTTTGTTTCTGTTGTGTCAAAACCTTTTCCAGTTTTGCAGCTGTATAGAAAACAGTTTGTTTTGTGTTAATTATACACTATTATGTGCTTTCTAAGCCACAGGACTAGTAAGAAGCAAGTATCATAATACACATTATTGTCACAGCAGCTGTTATTTTTCTCTGTTTGAAAAAGGCTGGACTTGACATCCAAACACTTGGAAAAGAGCCCTTGGGGGTTGTAGGAACATTGTATAGGATCTGCACAGGAAATGACATTTTTCTGCTGGATTAATGTGGGATACGAAGTGATCTCTAGGAATTAAGAATCATCATAAATGTTGCCACCATGCCACTGAATCAGCAGCATTGCTTTGAACTTTTGTTGTCTGATATCTATTACTCCTGAGTGATATGAATAAAAACAAAACTGGAAGCATCAAAGTGGATAAGAGCAAACTTGTAGTGGCTGTTAACAGACTTCAGAACTATGATTCTAAGTTATAATTGCCTTGTAAAGATGTCTGTTAATCCACATTCTCCAAGGGACTAAATTCTTCACAGAGTTTCTAGAACTCTTGTGCTTTTAGCCCTGCTCATATTGTCTTTAATTCCTTTCATGCTTGATTTTTACTTGGCTTTTGGCACACAAACCTACATAGCTTCTAAAATGCACTTCACATTAGGAAGCTTTTACTCCCTTCGTATTCTTTTAAAGAACATCCGTTAAGTAGCTCAGACAGGAAAATTGTGTATTACTGTCTCCAGGGTGCCATTTGAGGATTACTTCTGAGTTCCAGTAATGGTTATCTCCATGTACACACCCTGTAGTTACTCTCTTGTTTTAAAGATGTGTAGTTTATATCTTACAGATGTAAAACTTTTAACTGTACAGGTTGATTGTTCCACAAATGCATAAAGCTGTTCAGTTACAGCAGTTAGTTCCTGCATAACTGCCTGAAGATATTGGAGAGAGTCGTACCTGTAATATTCAAAACTGAGCTATTCCGTGTTTTGTTTGCTTATCTAAGCCCAGTCAGACCCTGTACAATAGGCAGGAAACAATTTTTTGTTCTGGTCTTTGATATGTGTCTATTTTCATCTCTATGGCTTGTTACATTTGAAAGTCAAATTCAAGATGATAAGAATGGATTACTTTTCTAAATTGCTTCCTTTTGTTGAAAGGAGTTTAGGTGCCATGATTGGATACTGGATATATGAGTTAAAAAGTCCACCAAGGCAAGTAGTTGGAGTTTCTGTTTCCTCGCTGCATACGCACAATAGCGTCTCCCTTTCTCCACAAATATCTTGGAAACTTGCACTGTGCTCAGGTGGTTTTGATCTGCACTGAGCGATCAGTGTGACCTCCCATGCTTCAGGACAAATGTCATTGGTTCTGGAGCACTTAATGAACACTAATGTTATAAAAAAAAGGGGAAAAAGTTGCTGCATGAGTTAGCATCTTTTTACCCTGAGTGTTTCCTAGGGGTACATGGTAACTCCTGTGTAGTGGGGTTTGAAATAAAGAGGGAAAAGTAAGAGTGATGGATTCTTTTAATGGATTTTTGAACATGTGTGTTAAGATGTGACTTTGCTGCTGACTTCAGTGATCTTTGCTATCTTGTTCTTCAGATGCTACCTGGAGAAACAGATGTGTAAGTTGTATTTATAAGAGTGTTACTACATAATTATCCATTCATTGATGTGTTTAGCTTATGAATGTTAAACTAGATGTTGACAGATTAGTCTGTCACAACCTTCTCTCTAATTAGTAGCAGCAATGCTTAGGGATTTCTCTCCAGAACAAGGTTTCATCAGTTCTGGTAGGCACAAAGTGATTTCCTGGGGGAAAGCTGAATCAGAGCAATAGAGCAATTAAAAGTGTCTTCAGTCAATGACTTCAGTTTTGTTTGAGAGTTGGACAGGAGAAAGACAAGGACGAATTGAAAGGGAGGAGTTGGGTGCATGGGTAGAAGAGAGTAGGACACAAAGGGGGATGGTAGAAAGATAAGATAGTTGAGGGGGTGGTTTGTTTGTTTTGAGGTTTTTTCAGGTTTTTTCCCTGAACCCACTGCTGGTGGTGAACTGCTGGTGTCTGCTTATCCTGTGTCCTGGGGTCACTAATGAATGGCAGTGTTCCACCAGAAACCAAGCGTGGGACTAGTTCAGGGGAGCACCAGGTCAATTATTGTACGTGTTTCAGAGATTTTATTTATGTGCTAAGTGCTAGTAAGGATTATTGAGTGTCTTCAATTAAAATGCTGATAAAATGGAGGCACTTCCCTTTACAATAGGAAACAAATGCTCTTGGAACACAAAAATGATAATAGGAAGAATCCAGTTACAATAAGCAGTGTTTGGTATTCCTAAGCACTGGATTCCCAAATCACTGGGCTAAAATAGTATTTTGAGACTCTACAATTAATATGTGGTCAGTTTTTTCCTGTCTAGTAGCTCGTGAGATTTGCATTTGCTCTCAGTATCGTCTTTTTATAATCTGTTACTAGATAACACTACTTGAACATTGAAGTAGCTCTGTAAGAGCACTGTGAGGCTGTGAAGCAGCAATTGAAGATCAGCAAGACTCTCCTTCAAAAAGAAGCATTGATCTGGGTTTTTATAATTGAATTACATTTTTTTTAAAGAGAAGCCCTCAAAAGTTAGTTTTTGTCCTACTTTCCGAGCATTTCTTTTGTATCTCAATGTCTTTTTATCTGAAACTTTAAAAGTTTTTTGCAGCAGCTGGTCAGATCTTCAACTGATTTCTTAAGGTGTTGGTTCAAACCTGACCAGATGGTCACAGAATGCACATGAGCAGACTTGGTACTGAGGAAGTGATGTTTGGTATTTTGTATGAAATAAAGAGTTCTTAACTTACACTTTTTCAATGAGTGGAGATGGTGCCTGACACTCCTTCCAAGACAGAGCCTGCAATCCCAGTGTTGCTGCCCCAGGAGCACAGAAGTGTCCCATAGAACTTAATGGTGACTTGCCTGATGTTAAAATGACACTCTGAATGCCTTCTTGTTCCAGCCAGGACAAGGGCCTCTTGTCAGAGGGAGAAGCATCACAAGGGACCCATTTGTCATTTAGAAATGGGCAGGAGGATTTGTTTCAGAGTCTTTAGAACAGTAAGACTCTTTTGTTTTTGTTAAAAAAATACAAAGCAGGCCAGTCAACAGCAAGTTATGCCCATCACTTCTGCTATTTTATGTGACTTAAAATTCTTGTGGTGAAATTTTTGTTATGTTTTCAGGTGTACTGCGAGTATGGGATGGTACATGTCCTTTCAGAGAAGGGGAGCAGCAAAGGAAAAGACTACTGTATCCTCTTCAACTCTCAGTGGGCCCATTTGCCACATGATCTGGGTAAAGCTGTAAGTACCTAGCTAAGTAATGACAGAAGAATGTATTCAAAAATGCCTTTGTTTCAAGGAAACATGTAGTTTCTTATTTGGATTAGTAGAATTTGAAGCAACTGCTTTGTTTACTCTACTTAGAAAATATTTTTATCTGTTAAGATCACTCTAGACAGTACTAAGATGGCAATATTCATTTCCAGGCATTGTGCAGAGGTAATGACTATTACTGGTTCAAAACAAGAATCTTCCAACAATGTGATCAATGAAATGAAAATGACACATAGCTGGGGTTGGAAAGGAGGTTTTGTATATCAGCATGATACGAGAAGATATCACCTGGCTTTGTTAAGATACTGAACTGTGAGCTTTAGTGCTTTCTTAGCAATTCATAGTTTTGTCAAGTGTAAGATTAAGTAATCACAAACTGTGTGAAGCTTTTGCTGCATTATCCAAGTCTGTATGACTGACAATTGGGTCAGTTCTTTATTCTGTGAGAAGTTACTGTCACTGGATGATGAAATCAGCAAATGCACTCTGATGAGCTACTAATAGAGGAAGATGTAGTTGACTGATACTTGGTTCATTGTATTCCTTGATCTACCAGTTGAGTGCCCCAAAGAATTATTAGTGTTCTTTATTGATGTATAGTCAAGTCTTAATTACTGTGATGAGTTTATTGCAACTGCAGATTAGTCCCCAGATACATCAACACCTGCCTTTGCCTTGTGTAGACCCAGCTGATAAACTCTTGCACTTGCCCTCACTGTGTGACAGGAGTCAGCACTTACATGACAGACCTGTATTTACGAGGGTTGGGGACTGTACCGTAAACATCTTGTTTCAATCAGTCTCATAAAAACTCACTGGAGATATATTTCAGTAGCTCTGCAGGAGCCAGTCTAGTCCAGAATAGCTTGCAGTGAACTTCCCCATACACTTGGGTTGTGTATACTGTATCCCTTGCATATCTCTGTTTCCTTCCTCAGTTCTCTCTTGCTTTTCCCTTTTTCACATTCTCCCTCCTCCTTCCATACTCCAGCAGTACAATTCATTAACTGAGGTGGTGCAGTGCACCAGCCTGAGCTCACTCTGCATTTGTATTCTGCTCTCAGAGAGTGAAAAGCTTACCTGAAACTTGGACAACCAGGAAGTGTGTGCAGGGACGTTTTACTGTCTCTAAAGTAGGAGTCACGTTGGAGACAGCAGTTTTCTGAATAAGCCAGGAGCTAGTGACAGCCCGGTGCTTACTTTCCCCTCCTAAAACAAGAGAGTCTGTATTTTATCATGTACCTGTGGATTTCTAATACAGAGTTTTTCAGTTTAAAACTTTACCCTGGCGCTTCTCAAACCTAACCGCTCACCTCCAATGAGGACTGCGACCTGCTTCTCTTATTAGCACAGCTCAGTTATTGGTAGATAATTGCAGTTTTCAGATGACTTGTGAATAGAACTGGACAAAGATGCTGGTGGTTGTTTAGATTTTGCAAGGAACAATTTGTGCTACTGTTAATTCTAAAACATTGAAGTGTCTTTGGGATGTTCCTGTTTAAACACACCAGATTGGATGTCTTTGGGTCTCAGGAGGGCTAAAACTAAGGAATTGGGGCAGGCCTGCAATATCTCTGGATCACAAGCAGTGAGGGAAGCAGCCTAGAATCCAGTATTTAAGTACTGGGGGTACAAATTCTCATCTCACTGAATATGGTAGGTTTCAACGTGAAGTTTATTTTTGTTGCCTATGCATTTGTACTTTCCTCCAGCCTATGTTTCAGTTTCTAGCTGTTCATACCCTCCATCATGCCAGCCTGCCACTCTGCCACCCCAGCAATGGTAGCACTTGGCTGTACTCCTCCCACATCTTGGTTGCATGCAGCAGAACAGGAGTGGTGCTGAAGAAAACAAATGCAAGTGCAGGTCATAACCCAAATTTTATTACCAGTAGAATTCTGCTAAATAAGGTGAAGCAAGGCAGGACCCAACATAATAGAGAGGGCAGCACTGTTTCGTGTTTCTCTGAGAATGCTCTTGTCACTTCATTACTTAAAAGTTTTAAATTACCCTTTAGAAACTTTGTGGCTCCTGCTGTTCTTTTATAATTTTATGTTATACAGATACATATATGTTTGTGTTCAACTAATTTTTTTTCAGTCACTTCTGCAACTTCAGGATCAGACAGCATCTGTTTTGTGTTCTCCTTCTGATGTACCTGATGGGGGATTTAATAATCAAATCCCCATGGTGATGCGAGGAAATTGCACCTTCTATGAGAAAGTGAGGCTTGCTCAGATAAATGGAGCTCGTGGGCTGCTGATTGTTAGTAGAGAGAGACTGGTAAGTCTCTTTTTATCTTTCTGTATTGCTGATACTCCTCTGATGTTAGATATTGTCTTCAGTGCACATTGCTGGTATTTAATGCTCCTCTTTAAAATAAATAATGTGTGTGTGTTCTGCCTGTAGGTACATTGCATAATTATGTCTGGAAATCATACATCTGAAGGAATAATGAATGAAACAACAAGAGGCACTCACTTAAGTAGGGAGAGTCTGCACAGAGCTCATGTGATATTCAAGTCAAGAGCTCAGTATTATTCTTATTCCATGTGAAATACTGGAATCAAAGGAGGACGTTGGTTTCTTGACTCTATTGTACTACCACACTGAATCTAGTGCTTTAGATTCAGCTGGAGCATCACCTGTGTTTTGTAAAATTAGTAGTTTTGGAAGTAAAATCAGTAGGTTTGAGTACAATCAATACTAGAGGCACACATCAGCCATAAACCTATGACCCTGATGTGCAAAAGATGCTGCTTGAATTTTAGTTGCTGCATTTTGCTGTTACAGTCTTTAATGACTTCTATTTTACTGGGAACAGTCATACATTTTGACTTTGAGTTTTTGCTGTCATTATGTTCCTTTCTGGAACATTTTTCAAATTGGCAGAAATAGAACTTGCAACTTTAACCCTTTTTAAGCAGTAGAAGTATTGGCAGAAATAAATATATTCTTACCTCCTCCAAACTATCTTTCAGGTTCCTCCGGGGGGTAACAGGAGTCAGTATGAAGAGATTGATATTCCTGTGGCTCTGCTCAGCTATACTGACATGTTAGATATTGGCAAGGTAAACTTGATACTAAATGCTATCATTTATATTATCTCATGTAAGAGATAATATTATCTCATGTAAGAAGCTGTACTCAGGCAGGTTGCATTATTGGGTTTTGAAAAAAACACAGATCTCTTGGGGGGTTATTTCTCATCTTTGGAATAAAGTCAAAATGGAGCCTAGTGCTGGAAATAAATATCACTAATAGTAGAGCAAGTAGATTACTCTTAAGTGTTTATAATAAAGCCTAATTCTGAGCCTGCTTAGTGAAAATTAAATAAGTGAACCTTTGCTAAGGTAGCTTTTTGCATGTCATTCATAACTCGTATTTACCTCTGCAGAGTTTTGGCAGCTCAGTGAAAGGGGCAATGTATGCACCCAATGAGCCTGTGCTGGACTACAACATGGTGATTATCTTTGTCATGGCTGTGGGGACTGTTGCCATCGGAGGCTACTGGGCAGGAAGCAGAGATGTGAAAAAGTGAGTAACTGGAATTCAGTATGTCAGTTTTCTTACTTGCTTTTACTGGTATAATGCAAACCAAATTGATTAGATGGCTAACATATGCTATGTTTGTTATGAATCTTTTAATGGAATTTTATGGTTACTTTTCCCAGTAGGGGGGGCTGGGGGAGGAGGTGATTGTGTCATGCTTATTTCTAACATTTACATAACCTCACTTATGGATTTCTTCCGAAGTCAGCAAACTGTTCTGGGGTGATTTTCAGGATTCAGTTGAGTTCTTGGTGAATGAAAATAGCACTCTAGATAAACTAATGCAGCAGTTACTGGTTTGTGCATTGCGTTCTATCTGATGTTCATACATCCATGGAAAATGTGGTGTTCCACTGACTTGAGTGGGAGTCAAAGCAGGCATTGGTATTGTAACCTGTTTTCCAACCCCACGTATTTTTTACTGAAGATTCAGCGCCCTTGTGTATTTTGTTGCAGAAGGAATGTGCTCATTGTAGCCACGTTACTCTTTCAGGAGGTACATGAAGCACAAACGTGACGATGGGACAGAGAAACATGATGATGAAACAGTGGATGTGACTCCAATAATGATCTGTGTGTTTGTAGTGATGTGCTGCTCGATGCTCGTCCTGCTTTATTTCTTCTATGACCACTTAGGTACTCTTAAGGTTGTATTTGTATTGATACATTTTCAGTATCACAAGGCTGTCATCGTTTAAAGAGCATTGTTACTGTGAAAATAATTATGAAATTTCTGTCTTCTATCATGTTTCTTCATCCCAATACGATTTAAAACCCTCTAAGAAAACCCACTGAGTAAATGTCTACTTTTAGTGAGGCTGGATTAGGTGATCATAGAGCTTCTTTCAACCATTAAAACATATTAAGTAGATACAGACTTAGTATCTGCCACCTTTTATTCTACTGTTCTCAAACCTAATCTTGTCTCTCTATTATTGTTGCATTTGAAGTCAAGTTATGGGATCCAGGATATTTATAAAGATGATAAAATTTGTTGATCATTTATTAAATTGTTTGACAAAAACCCATGGGAGCCCAATGCACTGGAACTTCCATCCTCATATTTCTGAGGAGGTAGTGAGATGTGCATCCCATCTGAATTAATTAATTTTGCTACTGAGTGATTTTAAGAGTTCCCTTATAATGCTCCCATATACTCATAAAGAGAAGATAAACACTTCAGCATAGGTTGCCTTTTAGGCTTATGACTTACTTTAAGAATATTAGCACAGAGGTTTTGATTTGTTGAAGTAGGTATTGCATAAAGTACACCTGAGTAAAAGGAGCTAGAATTAGATAGTTAAAGAGCATAAATTTAATCAAGAATTTACCTTTCACTGTTTAAATGTTGGCCTTATTTCTCATTCAGGCTTATTGACTGTTCTTTATTCAGCCATGGTATGAAAAAAGAATCTCTTGCATTATCCAACTTGGACTTAGTACTTTTTTTTTTCTTAGTCTATGTTATTATAGGAATATTCTGCCTGGCTGCCTCAATTGGTCTCTACAGTTGCCTGTCTCCCTTTCTAAGAAGATTCCCCTTGGGAAAGTGTAGGTATGTGGCAACTTCTAAATTTTTAATAGGTAAACTTAGTTTTTTATACTGTTCGGTAGGTGTGGGATTTCCAAGGTGGCTTCGTACTTCAAAATGTTTCTAAAGAAAGAGGGTAACTACACAGACAACTGTGGCTTTCGTGTGCTTTGTTTTCAGAATCCCAGACAACAACTTGCCTTATTTTCACAAGCGTCCCCAGGTCCGGATGTTGCTCTTGGCAGTATTTTGTATCTCTGTCAGCGTAGTCTGGGGAATCTTCAGAAATGAAGATCAGTAAGTGTCTATTTTGTTTTCTGTGCTAAAAGTTGTAATATGCTTTATAGTATAAGCAACTGACATCTACAGAAGCCTAAATGTATCCAGAATTTAGGAGTGACAGGTAGAAATTCTTAATTGTTCCTTATGTACTTCATCCTTTTCTTGTTGGTTAAATGACAGAAAACTGTCTCTTGTTAAGTTTAATTTCTCTAAGTCCCAGTTGGTATTCGGAGCTCTTTGGCTTAAGACAGCTTCTCAGAAGTGGAATGGAAAGTTGGACACAAGTTGTCTAACTTATTTCTTCATGAGAATGAGAACTGGGAAGATTGTAAGATCTTTAGTTTCTTTCAGCTATCTGATATTAGTCAGTAATTCTCTACATCCAATGTTGCTGCTGTACCTAACTGTAGCATGTGCTTAGCACTTTTGTTAGAGGTGTGTCGTGATTTGGTTTTGGTTTGGGGTTTTTTACCTCTTGCCTCACTCCCAGATGATCCAGTTTCCCCATATATACAGGATGTGCTCATCTTCTTGGTTCTTCTCTCAGAGAATTGAAATACTGGCTTGTGTTTCTGCTGGTGATACCAAAGATGTCTGGCTTGTGCCTTGCAAGCCAGTTACTGCAGTTGTGTGGTCCATGCTCTGTGTGGATCATTCAGTGACAGAACTCAAATCCAAGAAGCTTCAACTCTGAAACACCTTTTAGAGAGATAAGTGTCAGACTGAGGAGCACAGAATTGCTATAGAGATATTTCAACCTGCGATATTTAGGGTTAGGAAATCCATTTTCTGCCTCAAAGCAGAGTGGACCTGTCTCCTGCACAAACCTCCATCAGCAAGTGCACAGGGATTGATCACAGCAGCATAATCTCTCGTCTGCACCTAGACCCTAGCCGTTTTAGGGGAAACCTTAGTGTTATCTCAGATCCTGCTTCTCTTTGACCCTAAGAGTCAAGAGTAAAGCAAAAGAGCACTTCTGTACTGCTAAGTAGCATCAAAACCCAGCCCCAACTGTAGATTTGCCTCAGCACACAAGAGTGCTGAGGCCCCAGCATTTCCTGTTTTGGTATCCAATGACCTCATTAAGCCAGTTTTCAATCCACTGCTCATTCAGTTTGTACTTCATCAGTTTCGCTAGGAGGATCTTCTGGAAGATTCTCAGTGGAAAGCTTTATTGAAGTCTAGATAGACAGTATCCCATCCACCTTCCCTCATCTCCCAGGCAATTCTGTGTGGAAGGTTATCAGGTTGATCAAGCACAACTTCCCATGTGCAAATCCGTGCTGATAACAATGTTGATTTCCAGCAAGTGCTTTGAATAAAGTTCTTTTTTGTCCCAAGCAGGTCCTTAGTGAGGACAAGGCTTGGTCTGCCTTTGCTACTGTTTCCTGCAAAAATGTTGCTCTCCTCTTTTTAAGGTGGGCCTGGGTTCTGCAAGATGCTTTAGGAATTGCTTTCTGTCTTTACATGTTGAAAACAATTCGCCTGCCTACATTTAAGGTATGAAAGTTAAACAGATGTAAAGAGAGGATATTTGCATGTATGTAGTTGAACAGAGTAGTCACTTATAATGGAGTACATTGGCTTGGTAATGCACTTAACATTCATATGCAGCTTGAAGAAGAGGGATGTAATGAATATAATGTATGTAATGAATATAATGTAGATCAATAATTGGCATGTGATTGTTCTGTAGAGTGTTGACTAGTAAATCGCACACCACCCACTCATTTGTGGATTTAGTTTTGATGAGGGGGTTTTGTTTGTTTGTTTTTATTGGTTTGGTTTTCTTTGATTTCAAATTGACACAATTAATGCATCATTCTGGTGTTTTTTTCAAATTTTTCTGCACTTAGTATCCTAAGACAAAGATTAGTCGTTTAGTTGCCCCTTAAGCAGCTCTTCAAACTCTGCTTCAAGGTATCTTCACCTATAAATTTGTATAGACTGGCATCATATAGGTGGGTAGTGTTTCAAGCTGTGCCTGGCATCCTCCAGTGCAGAACTTCTTCATATTTCCTAGCAACCTGAAATGGCACCATTTGCAGATTTGACATGAGAAAGAATTTTAGGGACTAAAATGTAATTTTGTGTCCAAGAATTATTTTCTTTTATATGATGCATGCAAGACCCAATTCCTGCACCTAAAACATTCAGGAATTAAGAAAAATATATGGGTGACTTGTTTTAGTCTTTGTTACCTTTTTCCTTGATTAGTCTGCTAATTACTAATTCTTTGCTGTTTTGCATAGTGTGTAAATACCAAGTATCTTGTCTCTTCCTTCAGGGTTGCACCTTGCTCCTCCTGGTTCTTTTTGTGTATGATGTATTCTTTGTATTTATCACACCTTTTTTAACAAAGGTAAGTAAAATACTTCTGTACTGCCTGCTGCCCACAGAGCAAAGTGTAATGACTTGTTTCTCTGTGTGTTCCTACATAATCCCAGAGCTGCTGAGTGAAATGCTGATTTACAATTTTCCCCTTTTTTCTTTAGACTGGGGAGAGTATAATGGTGGAGGTGGCTGCAGGCCCATCAGATTCTGCCACTCATGAGAAGGTACTGTATGTATTCTAAAAATCTAAAAGTCTAACTCTAAAAACTAGCTTCCCACTATTACACTTTTAACTCTTCTAAAATTCGAAGACCAGAAAGCTGAAATGGAGATGCCAGTCTGAAAAGAACTTAATGTGGGAATAAGTGCTCCTGAGCACTTATTCTGGGGGGACACGGCAGGCTTGTAGTGGTTCATCACACCAGCTTTGGTTTTCCTTTGTCTTTCTTTAAAAGGCTTTCAGTATAGGGAAGCTGGCTAGCTCAGCTTCACAAAAACTTGGCCACATCTGTAAATATTAACTTACTGCTAATTAAGCATAAGCATTTTTCCTAAAGAGATGAAACATATCGGTTGTCTCTTTCCCTTCCCTCCCTGTTGTGACAATGGCTCTGTGAAAAGCTGAGGCTATAGGTAGAGCAGAGGAACACCAGTTGGAGACAGAAGAAAACAGAGGTGCGTGTTCAGTGGTTGGATAGCAGCCAGGTGAGCTGCATGAGCACCTGCACCAGGAGATGTGGCTGACTCAGGGAGAAAAGGATGTGAGATGTAGGAGATAGTGAGATACAGTGAGCAAAACAAGAAAACTGATCTGTAGGAAACCCTGATTTTGTTAATTGAAGGATGTTGGGTCTCTTTTCAGCAATGAATGTAATAATGTCACATGGACAATAGCAAAGAAAATAGTTGTTTGGAGGATGTGGATTAATCCATACAGTCCATACAAATTTCTTTGACCTCTTCTGTTCTTCTTTCTTTTATGTCTTTAGTACCCCTTTAGTTTCAATTTTATGCACAGAATGAATTGTATAAAACAGTAATGGAAGTGTAAGTAGATAGGATTATTTTGGCACTAATATAAGAAACCAAAAAATAAAATACAGTTTCTTTAATGTACTGTAATAAAGAGAACACAGGTTTGCAATGAACCTTGGCGTACTGTGCCTCAACAATGCAAATTATGTAATAAATAGGAATAAAATGTGTAATAAATAACTGGGGGGTGAGGGAAGAGTCTTTAAAATTATTTGAAAAACGTGCTTTTTAAAATTATTCATGTCATTGCTCTATTGAGACTTTTATTGCAACTAGATGAATCAACTGTATAAATGATTATTTCTTATGCATGTAGCAGCTTACCTAAATTTTTTACATTCCTGCAGTTAAAGCAGAGTTAATACCCTATTGCATGTGAGGATTTTGAAATTAAGATAATGTATTTCATCACTCCTATCTTACACATTTTGTTAGATGTCAGTAATATTGTATGTAATATGAATGTAAAAAAAGATAACATTTGCTGTATTTGAAGCCTGCAGTTTGAGTACAACAGGAATAAGTTCTGGAAGGTAGTGGCACTGTATAGAGAAAATGGCTTTTTATCAGACATGTCTCTCTCATTCTAAGCTCCCAATGGTCCTGAAGGTTCCACGACTGAATTCCTCACCATTGGCTCTGTGTGACAGGCCTTTTTCTCTGCTAGGATTTGGAGACATTTTAGTTCCAGGTATTGTTTAGCAGGTTAAAAATTTTACTTTTTACACTGTCATATTAGTTTATTGCTCTTGTACTTCTGATTCAAGTGGAAAGTTTGATTTGACTATTATAAACCTGATAAATTGGTAAGTATAGCTTTTTTTTTTCTGCAGTATTCACCGTCTCAATAAGAAATTAACTTAATTTTATGGTTCAGTTTCACATGCAGTGATGTCAAGAAATGTAGAGAAATTGCAAGAGTTGATTTAGCAACTGATTTTGTACTATAAAACATCTTTAATAGTGTGGTGATAGAGGAAATTATTTGCCCATTTGCACATTGTTTGAGTACACATGTCTGACTACTCAGACCTTCCCAATTCTGTTAGTGATACTACATCCAGTGTTTCTATCACACCTCCTCTGAAATTTGGTTTTAGATAGTATGTAGAAGAACACCTGGCATCACTGCAGGTGAAAACCGTTATGGACCTTCTGGCTTTCAGATTTCTTCTGGGGAATCAATTGTTTATTTTCTTGTATTTTGGGAAATACAACGAACATAATCTTGTTGTGAATACTGTATTTTTACAACTGTTTAGTAAGGGTCAGATGATGTTGTACATATGGTCTATGTATTTGAAGCTGTCAGTTTTACTATTGGAGTGCTTTTGTTGTACTGGACTTGTGTATCATATAACTGATTTGTAAGTCGTGCAGTCTCCTGAATGATGCTGTCATGGTGTTTAAACACAGGGTTCCAAGGAAGTATTGGGGGAAAAATTCTTAAAAGTTCCTAGCTGGTTTGATGATTTTGCATATCTTAGTGTGTGACTAGGTTGAAAGCATGTTTAACTGTTCTTTCCTTTCCTAGGCTTACTGGTAGCCTATTGCCATAGATTTGATATTCAGGTGCAGTCATCCAGAGTCTATTTTGTAGCCTGCACAATAGGTATGTATCACAGTGACACCTGAATGCAAGACCTACAGGAGTTGCTCCCTCTTCAAAGCATGTCCTCGATCTTGTGTGGCATAGTTTTATCCTTCTCCTCCTTCTATGATTAAACAGAAATATTTTAGCATAGTGCTTTCAAGGCTAGATCTTCCATCACAAAACCAACTGATGTGGCTTTCCTGAGTTGCTTTGTCTGCCATATGTAAGGGGAGCTTCTTGTTACCATGGCTCCAAAGGGTCTCGCTAGAACCCCTGCAGCTACACTATCTTTACATGTGCTCACCTCTACTCATTCTGGTTTCTTGATTCATGAATCTTTTGAGTTTATTATAGTGCGTCAGAATTCAGGTTCAGGGACATCAGCCTTTGACTTTGTTCTTAATTTTTTGTGTGTTCTAAAAACCCGTGACCTAGGATGCAGGGAATTGTATTATGATGACTGTAACACGTCTACATTAGTTTTCTTCCTTAGTTTGTAGAATCCACAGAGTTGTGTGCCATGGACATAAATACAACTGATGAATAGGATCTGACAGGTTCCTTTTGGCTTTCTTACAATGTACTTTTGCCAGCAAAGACTTCCAATGCTTGCAGTTAATGTTTTGAAAAATTTTCATGAACAACTGCTGTAGAAATTGTTTTGAAAAAATGCCTAGGTTTATGGAGACTTCTACCAGGGTTAAAGAGATGTTTTTATTTCAATGTTTCAAGTAATTTCCTCTCATACATACTTAAACTGTTGTCTTACCTGGTATTTTCAAAATGCATTTGCAGAAAATGGTAGAAAATGTTGTATTGATAAAGAGTCAGCAGTGTGCTATTGCAACGCTGAAAATGAGCCACACACAGGGCTGAGTTAGCAAGATGGAGTCATCAGTTATGAGAGAAATGATTATTCCTCTCAATTTGTCATTTAAGACTGAATCTTAACCAGGATCCCTGGTGCCAGACAGACATTGACATACTGGAGTAAATCCAGTGGAGACCATCAAGATGGCAGAGGGCTGGAGCACATGGTTGTAAAAGAAGAAAAGGCAAAAAAAAAGAAGAGATTCTGTTGCTGTCCCACAACTGCCTAATGGGAGGTTGCAGAGAGGACAGAGAGACTTTTCTTACAGGTGTGCAGAAAAGATGTGAGGCAATGGACTTAAGTCACAATAAGAAATATTTTAACTAGATATAAGGAACTCTCAATAGTAACAGAATGTGCTCTGAAAAAAAAATTTTCATGAACTGTAAAGAGTTATTGAGTATTCTAATCACAGAATCATTTAGGTTGGAAAAGCCCTCTAAGATTGAGTCCAGCTGTTAACCCAGCACTGCCAAGGCCACCACTAACCATGTCCCCAAGTGCCACATCTACACAACTTTTAAATCCTTGCAGGGATAGTGACCCCACCACTGCCCTGGCCAGCCTGTGCCAGGGCTGCACAACCCTTTGGGAGAGGAAATTCTGGCTAATATCCATCCTAAACCTCCCCTGGCACAGCTTGAAACTGTTTCTTCTCCTGTCCCTTGTTCCCTGGGAGCAGACCCCAACATCCCCCCGGCTCCCCGCTCCTGTCAGGGAGTTGCAGAGAGTGGGAAGGTCCCCCCTGAGCCTCCTTTGCTCCAGGCTGAGCCCCCCCAGCTCCCTCAGCTGCTCCTCATCAGATTGTGCTCCAGACCCATCCCCAGCTCCGTTGCCCTTCTCTGGACGTGCTCCAGCCCCTCAATGTCTTTCTTCACCTGTTTTCTGAATAAAAATCAGTTGGATTAACTTCATTGTCTTGAAAATGCAATTGAAAATAATTGCAATATGAGATCCACACTGCTTCTGTTCTACTAAATAAATTTTGCCACATTTATGCAGAAATTAAATAGAAAGTAATAAAAAATTATACAGCTTGCTGGGTGTTTTTTATTTTAGCAGTGTGGCAGGATAGTAAAGCCAACCAAAAAAGAAGCACGTAATCACAGTCAAAATATTTGTCTATATCTGCTGAATTCATAAATACAAAATGAGGTGCAATACCTCATTTGTTTATTTTTGCTTAAGGTAATGTTTTAACTGCACAATATGAACTAGGCCAATCACACTACTTTCACAACATGTTATCAGTCGAAAGACTGTAGTATTCCAGGTTTGCATTCTGTAAATAATGCTTCTCTCTAAAGAGGCCTGAAAAAATACTACTTCAAAAAAGTTATTGTGAGAGTGCTCCTCTAGCTAATTCTTTAGTTGTGCTTGAGCAAAGCTATATCTGAATAACTGGGTTTTGCTGGGTTTGTTTTCTTTCAGCGTACGGCATAGGCCTTCTTGTGACCTTTGTTGCCTTGGCACTGATGCAGATGGGCCAGCCTGCTCTCCTCTACTTAGTGCCCTGCACTCTTCTCACCAGCTTCGCAGTGGCCCTTTGGAGAAGGGAGCTTGCCATGTTCTGGACGGGCAGCGGCTTTGCGGTGAATACCAGTTTGATATGAGTGTCTTCAGGAAATACTAATATTATAAAAACCTTACTAGAATTAAAGTTGAGTAAAGTATTGCAGTATTATCACACAAACACAAAGATTTTGGTTTTGCTCGATTGTTTGCTTTTTTACATACTTTTTTTGCCTCAGCAAGGTTTTCTGGTTTTTATGATGTTTATGGCCACTTAAATCTGGCTAGTGAAAGGTAAAGTAGACCTTGTCTATCCTTCTTGATTCTGCCATAATTTTACTTGTTCGATCTCTGTTGAAAGTATCACTAGTAGTAAAAGATTACAATATTATATAAGATATAATGGTTTTTAATGCTATATAAAACATATCCTTGAAATATTTTTTTCATAGCCTACTGTTTATGAAGGTAGAAGTGTAGTTCAGTATACTAAATTATCACTTTGTTTCACAGTGATACACGTGACATTAACTTGATTCAGAAAGGAATAATTTCTATCATGATGCATGATTTTAGTTTTTGAATAATTACTTGAAGGCCAAATCTATTAAGCTAGTGGTTCACCCTAGTGAGTTAATCAACTGTTTGTGATAACCTTCACAAGTTTCCTCCAGAGAACTGAATTTAATTGTTGGAGAAATATTTGAGATCATCTGAAATGTTATGGAAAAGTTGTCAGTTCTTTATCACTGATAGTAAAGGTGGGCAAAACCAGCGTGGCCAAGGACCAAGTGCTGTTTGCCTGCTGCTGCCTAATCAGCAGAGCACATCTGAAACTGGTGAGGAACAATCAAGCAGAAAGCAAACACTTTTCTGGAAAGAAAATATTCCCTGGTGTCCTGTAAAACCCAAAGGATAACTGTGTGCATGTGTCCACTACTGGAGAATGATAACAGAGATGATGGACCTTTAATCTTCATCTTGTATGACCATCACTTCTGATAACTGGACAAAATAGTTCTTGCTTTCCATCATTCTGACTGTGATCTTCCATTTACAGAAAGACCTACCTCAGCCTCCTGTGGTGATAGCCCCTGTCAGCTGCCCCGAGCTTCCCAAAGACAGCAACGTCCCAGCCCCTCAACAAGACACAGAGCAGATGACCAATCCCACCCTGCACGTGAAGGAGCTGCGTGGCACCTCGGCTGAAGAGGAGCTGGACACCAGCACAAAGACAGACCAGTCAGAAATCTCTGTTGCGCAGAGCGAGGAACCAACTGCTCAGAATAAGGACAACCGTGAAAGCAAATGCCTAAATGCAGAGCAAAGCCAGCTGGAATAAGTGATGTGATAAGAACTGTTTACTTTCCCTCACAAACATATCCATATAAAACCAGTATGTATTTGGGACTGTTTTAGTAAGGTTTGCATTCATTGAGGGACTTCGCTGGGAGTCTGATCATCAAATCCAACAAGGAATGTTCTGCCTCCAGCTTCGGTACAGCTACACACTTCAAACACCTTTCTGAAATATGGTGCTCTCCGGGAGTTCTGACGTGTGGGTTTCAATGATCACTTTGTTAGTGGACGCCTTTGACCATTTGTTCCATTTGCATTATACCAGGGTAGCATTAAGAGTCTTTATTTACCCAGTATTCTGTGCTTGTGTGGTTGTTTTGCTGCTGTAGCATGGTGTAGGTTACCATGGAGGAAAAGCAATGAACAAGTCTGCTACAATGCTTAGTTGAGAGAAATGTGGTCTTTTTTTTTTTTTTTTAGCACTTTCCCTATTGCCACCTTTTACTTTACTGCTCCTGACTTGTCAAAGCCATTGATATAAGGGAATGCTTTAGTGTAAACTGACATTCAGGAAATGCAGAGAATGGTTAAATTACCGTTACTCTGAAAGGATTTACACTATCATGGTGCATTAAATGCATCTCTTAACTTTTGTTTATACTTCTAGTTACCTGGGTTGGCTACTGGTCTAGTTTAAAAAACAGGATGAGTGGAGCTCCAGGAAGCTCTGTAGTCATTCATATGAACTCTAAGGGCTGTCTCTGATAATAAACAAGGTTGGTCACAGAATGCTGCTTGGAAGCAAATGCATATTAAGAATGTTTTAGAAATAAAATACAAGCCAAATAGGTAAGAAAATAGGTAGTAACAGTATACTAATCTTAACAGGCAGTATTTTCATTGGGAAAATGTTAAAGCAGTAAAAGTTCACGTGTTTTGGGGCTTTGAGCTTCTATTTGTTGTTCATTCAAGGACTATAATTGTGATTTCTAATTCGAAGAAAATAGTCTTTTTCATTCCCAAGGGAGCACATTTGGTGCTACAGACAGTTGTGATTTAAAGCTACTTGCTACTCAGTAACTTATCAACTGTCTAAGTCATGTTTTGTCTTTGTCCCAAGAGCAGACAAAGCATGGCCTGTCAGGTTCTAGAATGAGCCTGGGATCTCACCTATTATTTTGCCTGTCTTGCTACATGACATTGTGAAGGACTAAATTTTTGAATTTAAAAATTTTGGTATGCAGCTGGTCTTAACTTTATATTCCTGAAATTGTATGTTTGAGTCTCTAATGCGTCAACTTTTATACACAGAAGGATGATGTGATTTGCATATTATTTGTCTTTATCAGAACTGTCTGTTCTACACTTAAATTGCAATTCCAGAAAAGCCTCAAACACTTCACATGAAAACTGAAATAGGAAATTGAAGTATTATAGGATCTTCAAACATGATTCCAGATTGCATGGAAGAAATGCTTTTCAGAGTATTTGAGAGCCAAAAAAGTCATTTACAGAAGTATTGTCACAGTGATGCAGCCAGAGGCATTGCTGTGAAATTAAGAGTCTCCAGCTGACTTGTTGAGTTACAGTTCAAGGGCTTTTTTTTCATGCTTGTCTATTAAATATCTGCCATTGGTTTTTTTGGCTATGTCTTCCAAAAGTTTGCCCTGTGTTTTTTGGCTGATAAGTTCTGTGGGCAGTGGTAGCATTCTTAGAATGTGAGTGGCTTTCTGTAAAACCACCTTGTGGCTTCAGAGTTTCACCAGCTCCTGCTTAAAGCCTTGAGCCTTGTCTGATAGGATGATTCACTGAGTTTTTTGGAAGGTTTGCTGAGTCCAAGGGCCAGCACTACATTTAATTTACAAATTGCCCTAATGGAAGGTAGTACTAAAGAGATCTGGTTTTCAATCTCCTCTTTAATGGACTGTTACTTTGGCCAGCAGTAATCTGATCCAATTATTACTAATAAAAAGCAGCAGAGAAATTTTACTGAAAACTTCAGTCAGCAGGATTATGACTTAATTTTTCAGCCATTGTGTAAGTATGTATATTAAATTAAGAAAACAGTGTTGTATTTAAAGAATGAACCTGACAAATAACAAGAAAACAAGTTGAAGACTGACTGAAGTTCTATTGGTTTTGGCCTTAATTGTCTCTCAGTCATAACATTTGGAGTGGCTTTCTACATACTTAAAAGCCTGTAGCTTCCTGAGAATGAAGCATTAAGTTTTATCATCTATTTGAAAAGTGTATTTCAGCATTTGTTCTCCTCTGTGAATAGGAAATAGTTTATTTCTCGGATTATTTATAGCTCAATTGAAATGGAAGAACTGATCCCACTGAACTCAGGGCATTTCAGAGTTGTGTTGTTCCCGTTGGGTTCTGGACAGGTCTGCAGGAGGACCTGCTTCACCTCAGCTTTTGGGGATTTCCCATCTATTTCAACTACAAAGAATGGAGAAGAAAACCCAAACAGCTACTTGCTGCGGTGTCTCCAGTGAAAGCATGTGAAGTGGTAACAATTTACACACTGACTATCCCAGTACTGTACAAATCAAGTGGCCCTGGTGCTCCAATTTGGCTGTGACTGTTCAGTCCTTGATCCTGGGCAGTGCAATCGCTTCCATCAAAAACCAAGGCTGTACTTTTTTGTCTTTCAAAAACCTCCCTGGTCAGCTTAATATAAAAATTAATGTTGTATAGGAAAATGTGAATATCAGTTCAATGTGGCTGACTGATTTTATTTGATGATTGCAGATATACATTCCCCACCAAACTAGAGTTTAAATATTTAAAGTAATGAAAGTAATATTAATGTTAAAGGTAATGTTGATGGGCTTCTTGTTTATGTCTTTCACATACTAAGTCTTTACTTATCTGTCTAGAAATTCAGTAAGGATTTTACTCCTGAGAACCTGTATGTGTTCATGGGAAGCATTTCTTTTAGTCAAACAAACCCCAACAACAACCAACCCCACTAAAAAAATCATTTAATAAAAAACCTCAACTCTTTGGATCACAATATTGAGGATCAGGTTCCTTCCTCGTGTTTGTTTTGGACTGTACCACCCTTCTGAAGGGTTGTACGAATGCAGCTGAAGGTAGAATGGAACCTGGAAGACTTGACTGAGGGTAACAAATAAGGGAGAAGTATCCCAAGCCCTTTTTCAATTTATTGATTTTATTTTTTCTTGTCACAAATGAAGACCATTTAAAATGAAATATATAAAAAAAAGAAACAGAAAAAATAGAGCCAAAAATACATTGTTTTTACCAGTAGCAGTAAAAAAAGCACATCCACACATGTAAGAATTACACTTGTGAAAGTATTTAATGTTTTCTCTAAACTTAAACAGGTGCCAGGCAACAGAAAATCTGCAGCACAGCCTATTTTCTGAAAGGTTTATTAACACGTTTCATAGAAAACTTTGTTGAGAAAACTGTTGGTTTCCAAATTTCTTGAACGTTTTTCATGATGTCTTGGTCTCAGATAATCAGTCAAGCATTTTCCTCAGTATGGCTTTTGTTAAGAATGGTTTTTCCATCCCCCCCCGTGCATTGCTCTGGCTGAGGTCAGGATTATCGCGGTAGTGCCTGGTGACTTGTGGGTTCGCTGGAAGGTGGTATTGACTGCAGAGCCAGACAGAACCCAGCCGGTACCCTGTGCTGAAAGAACAGCCTTGTGAGCTTGCAGAATGTGGCTGCAGCTATTAATGAATTAATCTGCCTCTGGGAGATACTGTGGATTTACCTGCAGCTCTTTAAAAAAGCCTGTGTTGGGTATTTGGGAGCAGTGTTGCCTGGAAGTTAAAGCTCACGTGCAGCTGTTTTAGTACAAGTTCCTGCAGTTGTTCTTGTCTTTAGCCCAATGGTTGGGTACATGTTTCTGGTTTCTTACTCTCCACAGGCTGCATGGGATGTAAAGCCCTGTAATATTTCTTCTTAATGCTAGCTCCATTGACTATCAATGAACGAAACTGGTTTGTGCTTGGTTTCATCATTCGGTGTGTTATTTGTATTATTATTAGGGTGAATAAGCTGGCTAAGCACCACTGTGCAACTAATGTGTATCAATGCTTGGCACAAGTGTGGAATACAGACATACCAGCAGATCTCAATATTCGTCCAAAGCCTGCAGAGATGGTGCCTTTTGCCATGACAAATACAATCTCTGATGTTTTAAAAGGAAATCCGTGTGAGGGCTGTGTCTTCAGGCAAGTGAGGCCAGGAACTGTGGTTGAAGGTCCAGAAAACATCAGCAACAAGGAAGAATGAATCTTTAGGTATTTTAATTTCACATGTGGTTTCCCAGCTGGGGCAGGACATGAAAACAGCTGCACTAACAGCTTTTCAGTTTAGGTTCTGTGCCAGTGGTGCTGGGTAGGGTGGAGAGGAGGAGGATAAGAAAAAACTGAAGATGACTCAGAAAGCATGAGGAGAGTCAGAACAAGAATGAGAGTGGAATAGTTTACTCCAAAGAGAAGATCCAAGGCCATGTATGATAAACATCAGAAAATCTGAAATGCTGCGAATTGGAAAAACAATTTGTCATTTCCAAGTAGGGATGACATTAGAATTAATAACTTCAGTTAACAGTAAGGGAGTTTTGGTGCTGGTGGTAGAAAAATCTAAGAATGTCTGCCAGTTGAAGGGGCTTGGCTCCAGGAGCATGAGCAGGGCAGGGCTGTGGCCAGAGCACAAGCTCCTCTGGTTCTGAGAGCAGAGAACTGAACCCACAGCCACAGAGTCGTGACACGCCCCTGGCCTTTGGAGCCAGCCAGGCCCTCCCTGGCCCACCTGCCCAGGTGTAGTCTGAAGTCAGGCTTCCTGGGATTTAATGCTGTTCTAGTGTGGACTTTATCACTAGACTGCTCAGTTTGTATCTCATCAGCGCTGTCAGGGACTTCTGCAAGCACTGTGACTGACAATTCAGATCTTGTGACACAGACTTGGTCTTTTGCTAATTAAAGGTGATAAATCCTCTGAAAAGAAACCACATCAAGAAAGCACGTTAAATTGCTGCAGGGCTCTTTCTACTCCTTTTTTTTACTTTTTTTTTTTCCTACTCCTTTTTTTACTTT
>VZRE01010631.1:102915-136588 GCA_013396775.1 Cephalopterus ornatus
TTTTTTTTTTTTTTTTAAATGATTAATTGTTGAATTGCTTCTGGCATCCTGAAACATTTCAGAACAGGACAGCTTTGTGTGCTACCAGAAGCTTCCTATGGGCACTGGCCTAAGACAACTGTCTCTTCACTGATCCTCTGTATCTTCTGTATTTATCAATTATGTGTTCTTCTATGAGGGTTTCACCTTTTCCTTTTCTAGTTTTGCAGGTAAGTATTCAAATTATGTGGAGTAAAGATGACATTTTGCCATTTGTAGATTAAAGATAGGTGATAAATAATATGTCTAAATTGGATTTTCTTGAATTGGGAACTAGTATACTGTACACAGTTGTCCACAATTTCAGGAACTAGTAGAGGACTTAACTTCATGTGATGCAGTAACTCAGACTTGGTTCTGTTTTCCCAGAAGGTGTTGGTGAGTCCAGCAGACAAGAGCTACAGGTGCACATGCTCCTACAATAATTTGGAGCCACCTTCCTTAGCTGAAGGTGGCATTACAGTTTATCAAGTTTTCATAATATTTTCCTGCATGTTAGCATGCAAGTTTAGCTGCAGACAGTAAACTTCATCCAGGTCTTTATCTCTGAGAGATAATCTGCAAGCTAGAATTTTTTTCTTCAGAACTGCTGACACACATGTGCTGTGTGTTGTGAACGGACCTTGGGTGTTTAATGTGAACATTGATTAGCTGAAAATATGTAGAGACACAGCCTCAAAGTAGACTAGCTCATCACCAGCTCATGCCCTGTCCCTGGAAGTTCAAGGATGAGCAACCCTGAGCAACCTGATCTAGTAAGTGGCATCCCTGTCCATGGCAGGAGGTTGGAACGAGATGATCTTCAAGGTCCCTTAAAACCCAAACCATTCTGTGATTATAAGATTCTGTCATGTCTCCTAAAAAAATTGGTGACTTGGGCTGGTAGGGAGCCCTGCAGTAGCAGATAACCAACACCTCATAGTCAAGTGCTGCTCAAAGATCTCCAGCCCTGAGAATGTGACACTGTTACATGAGCAGCAACTTACTGTTCAGTTGGGGCGGTGAGTCCAGGGGGCTTCCTGGAGCCCAGATCCTCAGGGATGGGTTGTACAATAGAGTCGTAGCTGATATTTCCAATACAGTAACCTTTTCCTTAAGCCAGAGATTTGTAAAGGGTAGAAATAGCTCTTTTCATCTGAAATGTGTCTCTGTAGTCAGGGAGGTGCCACAGACCTGCCACTTCTCCATTGTGGAACCAAGCTTTGAATGCTAGGATGGAGGGAAGCCAGTGACATTTGGGGAGGAGCACAGTCCTTGATATGCACTCTACAGCAAGAAACCAGGAGGGGATTTTATTATTCTGCTCTGACTGAAGTTGTTCCAGTTCACATTGAACAAAAACTTCAAAACAGAGGGTTCAGGGTTAGTTTGACCAAAAAAACCCACAGTGGTGCAGTTCATTCTGGTTTGGGTCATAGTTGTCAGTGGAGACATCACAGATGTTACAGCAGCCCCTCAGTTGGCAACAAGCCCATGTAGGAGACAGGCTGATTCTCCAGTGCCCCGTTAGTGGGAATGGTCTGTGTTTGCCCACTTGTCTTCAACTCATGCCTTGCCACTTGTCCTCTCCAGCAACCGTTTGATTCTCAAACTTTCATAGAGCCAACACAGGCTGTGGGACAGCAAGAAGAAATCTCTGTGTCTAATGACCTCTTGGTGCTGTCTGAAAAGCATGGAGCAGGGAATTGGCCACCGTGCCCAGCCTGGCACCTGGGTTGTATCATGGGGCTAAACACACTAAACCTTTTTGACCTAGAAGTCACTGAGAGGAAGTATGAGCTCTGGTTCTTTCAGCCTAGCAACATAGGAAAGCAAAACCTAACTGTTCAAAGAAAAATCTGGATTTACAGCTGTGCCCATGGATGCTCATTCCTGACCTTGTTTCTTCAGGGCTGGAGGAACTGGGGTCTGATAACCCCCTGACAACCCAACCTGTGACCCCTGCTAGTGTTTACTAAAGCAGAGTCAGAGGTGCTTTCGGTGTGGATCGAGTGAGAGGCTGGAGGCAAAAATTTTGAGCAGTATAAAGAGGCTGTAAGAGATGGGAAGGAAAAAATTACCTTAATGCTTGTTTCTTGGATGCTTGACAGGAGCTGCTTTTAGTGAGGAAGTTGATTTTTGGAAGGTAACATCAGTATAACAGTCTTAAATGTCTGGTGTCTTTGTGGAAGGACTTTGTAATGGTGTTCAAATAACAGTATGTAGGGTAGTGCAAACTCAAGGTTGTTAATTTTAGCGCTTGCAAATGCATCTGTTTAACTCTACGTATGTGCGCATGAGGGATAAACTTTAAGCTCATTTCAGGTGCTGAAGGCAAGATTTTCTTGTCATCCAACCTATTATATGTTTTTGCTATTTTAAGATCTGCTATGCAGTTTGGCCCCTTAATTAAAAAAAAAGAAATAGAGGGGGGAAAAAGGAAAAAATTACAAAAAAATGCACTAAAAAACAACTCCTCCCCCAGGAAAAAAAGAACAGCTAAAAAGGTTGGCCAGTGGGGGAAGATTTGTGTGAAAACTTAGTTGGGGTGATTTTCCTGCACAGGGGCTATTATTTTTGAACAAACAAGCTGTGGAAATGGAGTGCTGATGGGACATAAAGAATGAGGGATTTCGTTCTCTATAAGGATGTGGTCGGGGATAAAATGAATGTCCTTCCCTGAATCCCTCATTTTTATCTTGTATTTCCTTTCCCTTGTCAGTCAGTCAGTCCCACACACCGTGCAGATCAGTCCATAGTTGTCACTCACTGGTTGCTGGGCTGTTGACCCTCATGTGAAAAGAGTTCCTCTCCCTTCACAGAGGCTGAGGAAGGTGTAGCACTTGCTAGGTGATGACTTGCAAAATTGTGCATGACACCTACAAGGATAGATAAATCAGTAATTCTGTGGTTGTCTATATCTATGGTACAAGTAAGGTATTTTTTCTGCTTTTAATATTTTCAAGTAATAACAAAGAATTGACTGTGCCACCTTACAGATCCCTTCCTGTGCTGACAGTAGGAGAGAGCTATTGCAAAGACCAAGGGAAAAAGCAATGTTGTTTCCACATAGTAAAGGACATTTTTGTAAACATTTCTGGTTTTCCAAAACTGTAGGTCTTACTGTAATATGTGCATAAGATTTTCTTTTCATTCTGGGTGGCTTTTTCGCACCCTATGTCTGTGTGGATCTTCATGGTTTTGATACCAGCCCTCCCTCTAACTGAATTACAGCCTTGTATCCAATTGCACAGCATATCATAATATATATATTTTTATATATGTAAATACATTGTAATACATAGCATTTCCAGTGACCAAATGTAGATTTGCTTCTTCCTTCTGTGACATAACATGGGAAAAACCCTATTTCAAAATTAATGGGGGAATGACAGAATCTTAGGACAAGAGATGAGAAATATCCCAAGGGTTTCTGCAGAGTGAATTTTGCATGGAGTAATGAAGCCTATTTGAAGCATATATCGATATGATGAAAGAAAACAAACTTGAAAATGACTGGTCAACTGAAATTGTGGTGGTTTGGTTTTTTTCTCTCTGTTTTGCTTTTAAGAAACACTGGAATTTCCTTTAGTCTGTTTTAGTTTAAAACTGTAAAAATTTTCTAAAACTGTTCAAATAAAGATACTAAATTTTTGAACTGAGCTTTGCTGTCTTGTATCACCTTTACATTTGAAATAGGTTTTTTATTGTTTGCATCAGGATGTGATAAAATATCTTTTGGGATTTAATGATGGCTGTGCACACCATGAGCTGGATTCCACGCAAAATTCTTAAAACTTGCCCAAAACCAGAAACAGTGTTTGACATCCCCACACAAGTGATCTCTTTACCCGGCTTTTATAACCCTGATGTATCACAGAATCACAGACTGGTTTGGGTTGGAAGGGACCTCAAAGCCCATCCAGTGCGACCCCCTGCCATGGGCAGGGACACCTTCCACTATCCCAGGTTGCTCCAAGCCCCATCCAACCTGGCCTTGGACACTTCCAGGGATGGGGCAGCCACAGCTGCTCTGAGTAACCTGTGCCAGGGCCTCCCCAGCCATTTAAAGCCATATGATGGGTTGTACTGATAAATTGGGTTTGACTACTGTGCATGTTGTAGTGCTGTTGTTTGGGAAGGAAGGTGGTTACTAAGAGTCCCTCTTCCTAAAAAATACTAAAATATCTACTGAATTACAAGGTGTATCCAGGAATAGTACAAACTGACAACGGGTACAATTTCACTCTGTGTTTCTGTTCAGTGTGCCCTGCATTTCACTTTCAGATAGGCAATACAGCTGGGAAGACAGAAATTGAGAAATTTCTTGTGTTACCTGGCTCTTAAGGAAAAAANCCACAGGCAAGAAAAAAAAAAAAAAAAAAAAGGCAGTTGCAGCAAGACAGCCTTTCTGTCTGGACTATTACTGCTTCCATTCAGACAAGGAGGGTTCAAAACCAGAAAGATTGGTTTAGTGTTAAATAAAAGGTAGTAAATATTAAGATACAGTCTGGCCACAAAGCTCATCCTAAGGTATTCTAAACCTCAACCTATATTAGTTAAAACAGTGCCTGGTATTCTAGATTTAAATATACACCTCTCTGCTGGAACAAAATCAGTGTAATGAACAAGATGTGTGACCTCTTTATATTCCTGTACGTGTTGCATAGACAAGGACAGAGCAATTCTTTCTGGGTTTTTGTTGTTGGTTCTATGGATTTTTTTTATTTAGTTTGGTCTTTTTTGAGGAGGGGTTGTGAGTTTTTTGGGTTGGTTTTGTTTGGGTTTTGTTGTTGTTTGTTAGCCCAAATGATAGGTCTTGGCACAGAGTAATGCTCTGATGGGGAATGAAGCCATTCAAACAGAAGGAGGTCGACTGAACCACTGGTCTGGTAAACACTTGCAGTGGAGCTGGCCCAGGGCTCTCCCCCAGTGCCACAGGTGCATCATCCATCACTAGTGAAGATCTTGATGACATTCCTGACATTCCAAGCCTCTCCCTCTCCTTGGGCATTTGCTGAAGATCTGTCCCACGTGACTGGTTCTGTGTCTGCAGGAACAGTTTGTGGTGACTATTTACAAGCATTTTCTCTCTGTACACCTTGCTCAGTTTCACAGCAGGACCTCCTCGGGCAGCTGTGGAAGCAAAGGCTGGATTCTCCACATTCTCCATCCAGGATTATGGCTCAGGGGATTGCTCTGTGCACCGGTGCTGCCTGAAGGTTGGTTTCAGGGCACACTGAAATTCCCACTTGGAGAGCTTCTGTGCCAATTGCTGAAATGATTTTTTGCGAAGATCTTCAGTCAATTGCCAAGTTTCAAACCAGCTCATTGTCTCATCTGTGCAGGTGATTAAGTGGGGACCACCTGGAGACTCGGTGACTTGCTGCACTGCTGTGCACACAGGACCGGCCCTGACCCCCAGCCACACCACAACTAAAAGACACACTCGACTAAAAGACTCTTGCTACAGGTTCCAGAGCTCCTGCCACATATCCCAAACAATTTTATACTTTCTTTTTTTCAATTTTAGCAGGGAATGAATGTTGTGTATCATACACAGCAAATAGGAGAGAGCTTCCCACTCACCATAATGAACCACAGCAGCCCAGACTTCCAGCATTCATGGGCCCAGCACTGTTGTGCAAGTAGGAGGTGGAAAAAAGTTACTTGAACAGGAAAATAGTGATGATGAGTGAAAATGCAAAGGTCTGAACTTCTTCAGCATTTGAGCATAACAATTAGATATGAATCTGTGGTATTTTTCTTTTGGTGGGAACTTTATTCAAGCAAACACAGTATTCTGAATTTTGATCTCTGTGTTTCCTGTTTAAATACAATTCCTGTATTCATGGTTTGTCAGTCTCCACATCCATTCTCTTCACTTTCACCTCCAAAATAAATTTGGCTCTCTAGATCACCTCTGTAAGAGTTCCTAGGAAAGAGATGCAGCACTGGGAAGAGGTGTGCTGTGTGTTTCCAGCAGCTCTTAGGATTCACCCTGCTCCCAACAGGTGCTCCCGAGCAAGTCCAAAACTCAAGTCAGTGGCTCTAGCCCAGGAGAGTCTTCCCTGGTATTTTTAAAGGACTGCTTTTTTTTCACTTCTGCCTAACTGGTTAACTGCATTGGAGCAGAAGCAGGAATCTACTGCCATATCTTATTTTTGAGTTGATGCCTTAGATCAGGACAGCTGTCATCAGTTTCTGCATAAGAGTTTTCCATAAAAAATCTAGATCCTTTAGGAAAGTATCCCAGGTATGCATCAATGTGTTCTTTAGCCTCATTATGGTCATGTAGTCTCCATCCTCTGCTAATGCACAGCCATCCAGCCCAGCCATTCAACTGCTCCATGTTTTCCTTTGTGTGGGAAGGTCCTCTTTTCCCTGAGGATACAGGGAAACACCATCTGAGCTGCAAGCCTTGGCCTGCTGCCACTTCCTGGATCTGTTTGCTTCCCAGTGTGGGAATGGACTAGTACAGGCAGAGAATATTAAGGAACTGTGTGCACTCTCTGGTGTGGGCTTAATCCATCCCAGGGGAAGAATTTTTCCATCTTGCTGAACTTCAGAAGGTTTCTTTTGCCCTGTCACCTGTACTCTGTTACCTTACTATGGTCATGTCAGCCACAGCCAGGAGCTCTTCAAAGTTGGCAGAAGTCTCCACAGCACCTACTACAGTGATTAGAGCAATAGTCCTATTCATAGAATCCCAGAATGGTTTGGGTTGGAAGGGACCTTAAAGACCATCCTGTTCCACTCCCTGCCATGGGCAGGGACACCTTCCACTATCCCAGGTTGCTCCGAGCCCCGTCCAGCCTGGCCTTGGACACTTCCAGGGGTCCAGGGGCAGCCACAGCTTCTCTGGGCAACCTGTGCTAGTGATCATACCCATGGGGCCTTCTCACCTAACTTTGTGCTTGCTCCCAGCCCCTTCAGCAGGAGTGCAGAGACTAGTGCTCCTAATTTCTTACCTATTAATGCACCACTAGATTTTGCTGGTTTCTTCTCATATTGCAGCCGTATCTCCCCTCCTCCCCTTATTGCTTTTGGAGTTTGATCAAGCAGTTTTGTCTTCTCCATTCCCACAAGGATATATGCAGACTCTTCTTTATCTGCTGAACTTTTAGAAGGATGTCAGTCCCTCGCTCAGCTGTTTCATGGGGATGATCATATACACACAGTCAGAAAGGACAGGAGCTACTTCTGTGTTCACTGGCTCACTTATAGCCACGTGTGTTCAGATTCAGAGACAGCTGCATTTCCTGGTTCATTGAACCTGCAGGAAGAAATTTAACCAGGTAAGTCTTCATTATTGGTGCTCAGGAGGAAACCAAAAACAGGTCTCAGTGGCGCTCAGTCTGGAGAGATCCATGGGGTGGCAGATGTTAGGAATGAAATGATGTGCTCCAATCAAAACCAAGTTCAAAGAAATCTCTATGATATTTTTATAATTTAAAAATCCTATGTTCTTTCATTGCTTTGCCATTAAGCACAGGAACTGCTGAAGTTTGCTGTTAATGTTGAAGCTTCTTAGGGTCAGAAGTGGCAATCGTGTGAGAGCTGTGTCCAGCAGCAAGAAAAATTCAGATTAAAGCAAAACAAGTTCTGTTTTTCATGTATTTTTCATCTTTTCAAGATGGCAGAAGGATCAACTGTGGGCTTAAACGCGAACTTGAGCACAAGGAACCATGTCCAGTTTTGGCCTCCGCTGTGAGTGTGTGTGATGCAGCATAATCCCTGCCCGTTCCTGTGCCGCGGTTAGGCCGTGCTTACACAGAGATTGTTACGGTGATTAACAGAGTATGAACTGTAAGGGCTGTGGATGTCTGACCGAGGAAATTAGTAGTTTTTTGTAATGGTGCTCACTTCGCTGTTTCTGTCTGCACGGGCCCGCGCTGGTTAACTGATCACCCCCACTGGCTTCAGTGTGGGGGGGCTGACAAGTTCTGGTGGGGAATTCAGCATGAATGCCGGCATGAACCACCCCACTCCAGGCGGCGATTTTCCTTTCTGTCCTGTAGGTGAAAGGTGTTGCTGCTGAAGGGGATGGGAGTTGCACAGCGAACTGCAGAAGGGTCCCGTGGCTGGGGAGAGGCAGGAGCTGGGGCATCACCGCTCCAGTTCCCAGCGCAGGCCGCTGGAGAGCGGGGGCGGGGGAAAGTGCTTAAACCCAAAGTTCGGTGAAGCAACAAACTAGCTCTTCAGGGCGAAACGTTCCTGCCTCTCAGCCTGTGCCTTTAAACCGCGCCGCGAACTCCCCCCGTGCCTCCCTCCGGCGCCCCGGGCGGGTGAGCTCGGGGAGAGGCTGCCGGGGAAAGCACCTGGCGGCAACTCGGAAAGCAAAGCAGGTGAGTCCCTGCTCCTTCTTAGGGGCTCTTTTCATTTTCTTCAAGCTGCCGGGCTCTCCTGGCTCGGATGGGAACAGAAAAACCTGCAACCTTCACCCGCTCGTGGGTGCTCCTCTCCCCGCGGTCCCACCGCACCCACCGCGATCCCTCCTGCCAGGCGACTGGGGCTCGGACAGCCGCCCTCCTCCTCCTCCTCCTCTTCCTTCTTCTTCTTCATCTTCTTCTTCTTCTTCTTCTCCTCCTTGCTTCTCCATCAGGGTCAAGCAGGTTTGCTGCCTGCACCCGCAGATTTCCAGACAAACAGAAGTTTGAAACTGCTTCTCCCCGCTGGATTTCACCCCCTATGCTTGTGGAAATCCCTCTTGCTCTGCTGGTTCTGAGGAAACAGCTTGTTTGTGAATTAATTGCCAGTGGGGAAAACAGCTAAGTTCACCTTTTATTGAAAGTAAGAAAGGGAAACAACTTCTGTGCTTCCTTAGCACATAAGCCTACTTGCTTATGGCTAAGTAGTTTTTCTTATGTGATGCTGAAGTGCTTTTTAGTGTTTCACAATTCCAAGTAACTCTAACATGATTCAGGGGAGGTTGGGAGCACTTTGCACAAATGAGTGGAGGGGATTTTTTTCTGCTTCTGGGACCAAAGGAACCCACTGTCCTCAGAAATGGGATCCCCACTGAATGTCTGTGGAAGCTGAACCCTTCTGCCAGCTGTGCATTTCTGTAGGATATTTCATCTTTTGTCTGTTAATCAGCAAACACATGTGGGACCTAATGGATGAACCTTAGTGGAAAGTGACCTCTAGACCTTCTTCTCTGAAAGTACTGGTTAAGGAGAAACATCTTAGTTTCTTTAACACTTTGGAAACCAAATGCAGAGAATGGTCTATATTATTTAAAAGCTATAACAAATTAAGAAATATTCTAGAAAGAAAGTTCAGGGTAGTTTATGGGAAACAAAAAGCTTTAGCAGTAATGCAGACCTAAATGCTGAAATAAGCAACATTATCACTGTAGGAGATACATGAGTGAATCAGCTGTGGCAGCGACCAGCTTCGACCTTGGCATGGGACAACTCTTATAGCAACCTCCATGGGCTGGGAATAGCATCATCATTTGAGCTCAAATAAATGTTTCTGCAGCTGGATAGTGCTTTGTTCCCACGGTTGAAGGTAAGGGCTTGAGAGTCGTGCTGCTTTGCACCCACTTGTCTGCCAAGTGAGGCTGGTCTGCAAGGAGCTCCAGCACAGCCCCCATATCCTGCTCAAGGTGCCAAGCAAGGCAACACAGGCCAGTGCAGGACTTGGGCTGTCCATGTGGGCCAACGGCCTCTGCTTGGGGATAGTCTCAGACAGGAGGGGCTGGGCCGAAGCTGCACCTGGTCACACAGCCTCAGCACTGGAGTTTAGCAGGTGACACTATTGTGTATTGATACATGTAGAGTTAAATTCTGCAGCCTCTGAAGTTAATGACAAAAATCCCATTGACTCAGGTGCTATGAGTTCACTGCTTGACTGATATCTTTCATCACTGGCTGGTTTCTCTATGTGATCTCTCCCTTTGAGGGAACGTGCACTGCAGATGACTGGTTTCAGGGTAGCATGGGGGTTTTGTGCCCAAGAACACTGATGCTTACCTGTCCATCTGTAATAACAGCTGAAGCTAGGTAAAAATGTAATGTACACATTGCTTCTAACGTATGTCATCTGGTAAGAAAGAATAAAATGTGCCTATCTGCAAAATGAAGACATCGAGCTTAGCCCCTGTTCCTTGAAGAACCTCTGGTCCCAGTATGTCCACTGACTGCATGGGGACCAAGATTTCTTCCACAGCCTTTGCACTGGGCCAGACACAGTGTCCAAGGGAGGCGAGTGGATGTAACTAAAGGAAATGCCATGAGTTAAGCATGTGAGTTTTTCCTGGCCATTCATGAGCTGAAAAGTATCAAATTATATAGTGCTCCTCTTGTGAAAAGTAACCAGACAAACACAGGCTTCCTTACTTACTGGATACCCCCCATGTGTATTCAGTATTTACTATCTGTACCGAGTTTTCAATCCAGCACAGTCAGGGGGCAGGAGAGCTGCCTTTATTTTATTGTGTAATCCATGGCTAAAAGTTTAAGAAGTAATTGCAGGTACAAATCCGCCCAGTACTGTGTTACCAAAGGGAGAGCTCAGGGCTGAGTGTCTCCAAGGTGGAAGTGATGTTAGAGCCTTTGTTACCAGTGATAATACGAGCACCAGGGAGCTCGGCCTGTCTGTCATGCCCCAGCTGAGACTGCTGAGCTGGCAGGCAGGAAGAGGATCTTCTTACTTGTAAATTGAGAGACATTTGCAGACCAAGAGAGACAATAAACAAGGCCAGCACAGTGTCACTGGGCTTGCTGAGAGAAGGACTACAGCTGAACCAGAGGCATCTCCAAGAAGAGGGCAGCAGGTGAGCAGGGACTTTCAGATTTGCTCACTTGCAAGGCCACACATGGTCTGGGGGCTCTTCACTCACCTCAGTAATAAGAGCTGTCCTCAGTCTAGAGTCTGCAGCCTCTAAGGTGACAGTGTTTCTTTCTGCTTGAAAGCAGGATGTAGTCTTTCAAATGCAGCACAACCCCCTCTAAATGTTAACCTACAGAGGTGGGGCCATGCACAGTTCTACATGTCCATTACAGAAACTGGAGATGGGTTAAAGCAAAAGGATTAGACACACAGTGTTGGTTGGTCCAAGAAACCAGTGTGGTGGCCAGTGACATTCATGTCACATGAAAAAAAGGCCATGTTAGCCAAGTCTGTGTCTGCTAGTCATGGGGGTGGTTTGCCTCTGATGTTGAGAGCTCTGTCCTGTATCTGTTTGGCTTTTTTTTATGGCATAGGATCATCTCATCAGAACGTTTAAGGGAAGACATATGGGCTCACCAGGAAACACCAGTGTTGGAATAAATTCCAACACTTCCTTCTCTGGAGCCCCACTCACAGAGTGGCTCTGAGGTACCCCTGAGCCATAAGGGGAACTGGCACATGGTTCTTGGCCTCTCCAGACCAACATGTCCTTGCACTGCACCACCACCCAACAGATACCACTGGTTATAAATCCGCCCCCCTAAGAAAGTATTCTACCTTCTCTCAGTAGCTGGTGCCGCAAGTAAGCCCCATTTCTATACAAGTAAATTCCCAACTGTAAGGAAAAAATCACAAGGTTTGACCCCATTTTAACTGAGATATTTGGGGTTGGCTGTTCCCATCACCATGCTCTGCCAGCAGACCTGTTTGCACACCCACATCTCTCATCTCCTCCAGTCATGCTTCTGCTTTCACTTACAGCAAATGACCATCTTCTCTCTCCTGCTCAAGCTCATGGTTTGGCGACACAGACGTGGTTTGTTTTCTGGCGCCTGAGATTTTGAATGGTGAACCCACCAAATGAGGCACACTGGAGTCTACTTACTCATTTTGGGCTACCTCCTTCTGGAGAAGTATCTACTTCTGTATTCCTCCTCTGAAGTGCCACAAGTCTTATCTTGGTGATAAAATCAGTAGTCCTTCACTTGCCTTTGGCCACAGGCTCATTACTTGCTGAAGCTGCAGGTAGATCTGCTGCTGGGCTTGTGGTCTGCCTCGAGCAAGTCGCATATTTTTCATATCTCTGCCACATTTTACAAAGGCTCTGTCTGGGTGAGGACTTACAGGCATGACCTTAGACCATGAGACAGTTTTACAACCCTTATGCCTGAAGGCTCAGCAGACACAGTATTGCTGTGCTGAGAGCCACACCACCCCATCATGGGATAAAGCGAATGCTTTTATTAACACTTGGTTATTGAAATGGTTGCAGCATATTTGCTGCCCTCCATAATCACAATTTGGGAGAAAATCATCCCATTGTGCTGGAATACAGAAATTAAACACAAAGACCCCAGAGCAAGTCCCCAAACTTGCTATCAGGGGATGTTGGGGTTTCCTTGTATTTGTTATCTGTAAACGGAGTTGACTTTTGAAGACACAGTTACCACTGTTTCTTTCCTGTCTTTTTTTCCTCTGGCCAACAGTTCAGAGAGAGGGCTCAGCTCATGTCCCTGTGGTCGAGGGCTGCCGGTAGGGGCTGACAGACTGGGAATGGGAGAAGCTGGAGGGAGCCTGGGGCAGTGCAGTGTGAGACAGGAGTCTCTCTCTGAAAGGGCTGGAGAGGGCTGGGAAGGCAGAAGGAAAAGACTCAGGAGGGGAAGACACGAAGCGGAAGACACAGTGAGGTGAAGGATGAGAAGTACCAAGTAGCAGAAGGGAAGAGGCTGGGGAACGGGGAGGTAAATGAAGAAAACCAGCCCTTTTGCTGGGCAGTTGCGAGCACGATGCTGGGACATCGTGGTTGTGCTTCAGCCCTGGGAGCTGTTGCATTTCGCAAGAAGCCAGTTTCTGCCTGGAAACAGGAACCAGCACAATTTATGCTGAACAGACGAACTGTGCTGTGGGCCAGTTCTACAGGTGTGCATGGCATGGGGTCACCTGAATGAAACAGAGACACCCCTCACGGTGAGGCTGGATCTGTGCCCAGTGCATGGACAGGCAACTGGGGTGCCCCTGCTGTGGCCCTGCCTTGTCCCCTTATTGCTCCTGCACGTGACGTGCCCTCAACACACTGCACACGCATGCTCTCACACACTCATGGGCTGTCGCACACTCACGTGTGCTCACATGTGCTACTTGTCCTCTTTGACGAGAAGAGTGGGTGTTAGTGACAGTTTGGCTAATTGGATAAATGAATATTTTTACAATATTACTTAATATTTTGTAATTTACCTATCTGAACCAGCTGAGAAATAAAATACATCTTCAAAGGAATCCTATGGAATGATTCAGGGCTGCCCTGGAGCAAAGTCCAGACTCCTACAGAGAAAACAAATGCAGGGCTGCCACCTCCCAGCACCGCAGCAGATCCTCGGGGACAGCCGGAGATGGTGACAGTCACAGAACAGCTCTTGCTGACTCTCTGCAGCACATCAGATGTGTCTTCTCTGCTAAAATGGAGTGGTGAAAAGACTGAGACAGGACAAAATCGACCCTCTTAGGTCAGAGTTCCCCACTCCTGCCGTCAGGGGCATCATATTTTATAATCACTCAATTTATAAGCTGATAAAAAATCATTTTTCTTCTCAACATTCCTTCTGGAAACTCATGCTCCTCTGACTGTTAATACTTTCCTAATTTCTGCCCCTCCAAAAAAATCTACTTTTTGCTCATCTGATTTTATGCCGCAATGTTTTTCACTGTGTATAGCTCCTTGCTACAGATCTCCGTTATGTATTTACAGATTAGTCCTTATTATTTTCAGTAAAAAAATTACAATCTCTACATTGCTCTGACAAAATGGGCTTTACATTTACATGTCCTTTTCATTTTTTTTAACTCACACCACTCACAACAAAAGAAAATAAACTTTTCTTATGCAAAAAGGAAGAGCAAAGACAAGTTTTGATTGTTTTGGGAAGTAAAAGACTCTCTAAATACTCTTAAAATGTCTCTGCAATCACTAATCTAAACTTCTTTCTAGGCTTCCCAGTACCTGTTATTGTAATATGATTTTTATATGCAGCCAAGACTGTATTGTCAAAAAACACCCAGCCAGAGCCAATTTTGTCTGTGGGGTTAATTTTTTTCTCAGATGCAGTTGTCCTACCTTTGAGGTCCATTGATGGTCAGACCACTGTTGCACTGGTCAGCAGACCTGGACTAGATTTCTGAGGTCCCACATTCAACCCACTACAAGAGAGACAGTGGCTCTAAAACCTACTGAAAGAGTGGAGAAGGGATCCCTCATCTGTATGTATTCAGGTCACAAGAACCACTAGAAAAATGTTGCCTACCTGTCTCCTCTTAGCCAGAGCTGAATTGTCAAATGGAGATATTGTTAGTGGAACCCAGAGGCCACAGTGCCTATCTCTGTCAGGCTCAGTGGCAGCTGAAAAAGAATATTTGGAGGTCTACTAGAAAAAAAGAGGGATCTTGGACAGACTCTCCCTTCCTCTCCCCTTTCCCTCTGTTTGCTGCCTCACAAAGAAGTGACCTTTTAAAATCTCTTATCTAGAAGCTTCAATTTAAAGAGCTGCTGACGCCTCTTGGAAAACACTGAAAAGCTCTCCTGAAACAGGGAGCTGCTGCTCCGTGTCCTGGGTCCCTTTCTTCCCCTCTTCCTTTCATTGCTGGATGCATTTACATTAGAAAAGGCTGTTCCTCTGCAGCTTCCCCGAAGTCACAGCCTGATTTACAGCAGTAGTGAATTGCTGCTGTAGCAGCCCAACCTCTCATAGCACCTTCTGAGTGGGTGGGAAGTGACCAGGGGAGATGTCCCTTAGCAGGACACACTTTGCAACTGAGGACAGAAGAGCTGAGCGGGTTTTATGTTCTTGATGCTGTCAATATCAAGGCAGAGTTAAGTTTGAGAGATGATTGTGCCTTGCCAAGGTTCTTCTGGTGTCACTTCTAAATCTGAAGTTTCCCAGCAGCTAGAGATTGAGTCCTCAAAGAACTCACTCTGAAGTTGAGTAACTCTGGACCTTTGGCCAAGGTCAGACTTCTGTGGATTTCCAGTCTGACAAAACAAATTGTTTGAGAGAGCCTTTATCCTGCCAGTCTGAGGGAAAGGGTTATGTGTCTTCTTCCTGCCTAGGAGGAAGAAATATTAATCCAGTTATTTAATACATTTTAGGGCCACAGGAAATCAGTGCCCCTCCTTGTCTCACCAGGCTTGTTGCAAAAAGTAGCCTGTCTGAATGACTGATGGAATCACAATGGATATCCCAGGCTACTTCATTCCTACTGATACCCAATTGTTGATGATGTGCAAATAAAAGCCAACTGCAGGCTGGCTTGTACTAACAAGACTGCAGACCAAAAAAAAAAGCAAGATAACTGTTCTATTTTTGGAATTTTTGAGATCTCATTTGGAACACCATATCCCATCTGGGCATCTTCAGTGCATCAAGAGTACAGCCTGAGGAACATTCAGTGGACACAGTGTGTATCCATCCTTTCACTTCTCATGGAGATGTTTGAAGCTCCTGGGGTAACCATGGCCAGCACGATACATTTCATCCCAGTCTTATCCTTTTCCTCTACTTCTTTTTAATCACAGATCCCATCTGCAGAGCTGCTTAAAAAGCATGGACCAGATAAAGCCAGGACAAGTGCCAGGACAAGGCACTCAGAGAAGGAGACTGAGAGCCTGCTGTTGGAAGGTTACTGCTGCTGCCACCGTGGCGGGCAGTGCGACAGCTCTCTGCCTGGGGATCCTGCTGGGTGAGTGTGCAGCTGGGTACATTCTTTCAGTTTATCAGCTCCAAAAGAGAAGTGTTGTGCACTGCTCATAGCAAAAATCCTCAGAATCCTCCTGCTGAAGACAAAATGTGGTCAGGTTCCTGCATGTACTCACACAAACAAGGACTGTAGTCAACCATGTTCTCAATATGTGACTTTGGAGCACTTCATCTTCAGTGTCTCATGACACATATGCTCTATTCCTGTCCTGTTTGACCAATCTGATCTCCTATGACAAGGTGACCCACATAGTAGATGAGGGAAAGGCTGTGAATGTGATGTACCCCAACTTCAGAAAAGCCTTTTGCACTGTTTCCCACCACATTCTCCTGGAGAAACTGGCTGCTCCTGGCTTGGTCAGGTGCACTCTTCAATGGGTAAAAACTGGCTGGTGGTGAATGGAGTTCCATCCAGCCGGGGGTGTTCCTCAGAGCCACTTTGGGGCCAGCCCTGTGGCCAGCACTGATCTTTATCAATGATCTTGATGAGGGGATCGAGGGCACCCTCAGTCAGTTCACAGAGACACCAAGCTGGATGGGAGTGTTGATTTGCTGGAGGGCAGGAAGGCTCCAGAGAGGCAAGTGGACAGGCTGGATCGATGGGCCAAGGCCAATGGTGTGAGGGTGAAAAAGGCAAAGTGCCATGTCCTGCCAGAGAACTGCCTGGTGGAGAAGGGCCTGGGGGTGCTGGTGGGCAGTGGCTGAACATGAGCCCAGATGTGTCCAGGTGGCCAAGAAGGCTGATGGCACCTGGCTTGTACCAGCCACAGTGTGTCCAGCAGGACGAGGGCAGTGACTGTCTCCCTGTGCTGGGCAGTGGTGAGGCCACACCTCAAATCCTGGGATCAGTTTTTGGTCCCTCATGACAAGAAAGACATTGAGCGGTTGGAGTGTGTCCAGGGAAGGGAACTGAGCTGGGGAAGGGTCTGGAGCACAAGTCTGATGAAGAGCAGCTGAGGGAGCTGGGGGGCTCAGCCTGGAGAAAAGAAGGTTCAGGGGGAACCTGCTCACTCTCCACAACTCCCTGGGCAGGATTGTGCAGCCAGGTGGGGATTGGGCTCTGCTCCCACGAAACAAGGGACAAGACCAGAGGAAATGATCTCAAGTTGCACCAGATTTGATATTAGGGACAACTCCTTCACTGAAAGGGTTATCCAGCCCTTGCACAGGTTGCCCAGGGTGGAGTCACCATCCCTGTGGGGATTTAAAAGATGTGTAGATGTGGCACTTGGGGACATGGCTCAGTGGTGGGCTTGGCAGTGCTGGTGGAATGATTGGACTCAATGATCTCAGAGGCCTTTTCCAACCTAAATGCTCCTATTATTCAGTGATTATATCCTCTAATCTCTCTCTGTGACTTCCAAATTTCCTATCACTGTACCTCGCTACCCCTGCCACCCCCTATCACAACCTCTTGCAGCCGCTGACCATTGCCTGTTTTACTGTCCCACTCCAGAGCACGACCACCACTTCCTTGCCTCTCCCACCTCCCTCCTGCTGCTCCCGGTGTCCCATGGCAGATGCCACTTGAGGCCAGCACCCCAGAAAGGATGCTAGTGTAACACGACTGACAGATCCCACCCGGACAGTCCTGCTTTCTGAGCTGGCTTCAGTACTCAGCAGATCTTTCACCAGCCTGTTTCTGCAAGGATAGGGCCAATTCTGGGATTGCCAGGCTGTACTCATCTGTTCATGAACTTCTGTTTCAGGCTTGACAAAAATCCACCATTTTCAAGTTCAAACTAGTTCAGTGCAAAATGCTATTACTGCACGTGTGCAGGGTATCTCTGTGTGGTCATGGGGCACTCCCAAGGCAGCCAGGATGGTCAGAGACAGTCATGCTGCCAAAGTCAGGGGGTTTAAAGGACATGATGAGATCCATGTTCCAAAGCAGTGAGGAAAGCTGCCTCTGACAGACACTGTCCCTCTCTGGCAGCCTGCCATCCCATGGGAGAGACCAGCTTTGAGCACACAGTGGAGCTACAAGGAATCATATTCAACAGCAGCTTAAAGATGGAGAACTCAGACTACTACAGGGTGCTGACACCTGCTCTTGAGAGGCTGGTGAGTTGATCTGGGCTTTCCAAGAAAATACTTGGGAAATACTGTGGTGGTTCACAAGGGCCCAGCTTGACTGTCCTAATTCAGCAGAATGTGGATGCCAAGGGCAGGAAGGAATCTAGGACTTCTTAAACATCAGCAGGGTAGACTGTGGGGCTGAGCCACACTTTGAGAGGCCCTGTCAGGGCCCTGAGAGACATTTGTGTTGTGGGAAATGTGTGCTCACACCTGCTCCTTGCAAAACAGGTAGGAAGGCATAAAAAAGGGATGTACTGCCTCATGCCCTGAGCCAGGGTGGGAAAAGGGTTAGACATGAGCTGGACATGGCTGCTTCTGCTGCTTGCAGAGGCAAGAGAAGACGCTTCAACAGCTCCAGCTCTCTGCAAAATCCCAGGCATAATCTAGTCCCACCTCCCTGGGGTCTTCTGTTCAGTAAGGGTATGACCATCCCTCTTTGCTTTGCAGTTTCTGTCCAGTCTCCAGGACTCCCAGCTGGACTGGAGTTGCACCGGTTGCACTATTCTGGGCTATAGGTGAGTGTAGGCAGCTGTCTCTGCAGACTCTGCAGCTCATGTTTCAGGGCATTCTGACAAGCCTTACCGAGAAGGTGAGCTCACACCTGTGCTGGATTTTCTTCTGGGATTGCAACAGTGTTCTGGATTCTTTCATTTGGAAACACAGTCAGAAAGGCAGGGGGAAATGGCTTGTTCAACCACAGCTTTGGGCCAAAGGAAAACAAATGCAAATGACCATTTCAACCCAGAGAATATCTCCAGAAAAACCTTAAATAATTAAGAATCGCATTATTAAGAGTTAGTTTTGTTTCCCTTCAGTTTCTTGTAGGCAGCGAGCCCAGGAGCCTGTACTGATTGTGGAGCCAATGTCCCCATTAATTCTGTCTCCCAGCAGGAATGGAAACTCGAGTGTGATCGTCCATTTCCGCCTCTTCTTCGCCCCCCAGGATTCCCAGCCCCTGAGCCCTACCTTGGAGGAGGAAGCTCTCAGGCACGGGCTGGCAGCTGCCCTACACAGGCAGGGTCTGTCCCTGGCTGCCTATGGGACCATCTCCTCAGCTTCTCTTACAGGTACGGCTCTCCCACCACTGCCAGCCAGGCAGAGCAGGGTGCCCTGTGCTGGGGCTGCTGCCACCCAAGGTCACACAGCAAAGCCACCATGTGTGTCTCAGAGAGCCAAACTGTTGCAGGGCTTCAGCTCTGGATGTCCAGTCAAGGCTTTGTGCCCAGCAGCAATGCCAGAAATTGGGGTGCTGCCAGGCACCCAGCAAAACTATGAAATGCTCTGCCTGGCTCCCAGCTCCACTGCACAGCAGCAGAGACCAGCCTAGATCTTGCCTGCTTCTCAACAAACATTTGTGGGGTACCCAAATACCTCTCTAGCACTAATGCTATCCTGCTGCTCTGCCCTGCAAGAGCAGCTTGGGGGGCTCACAGCAACTACAGAGCCGAAAGTATAAATTGCAGTTTCTTTGGCTTTTCTTGCAGCACCTAGAACCAGCCTAAGGGACCAAGCTCTAGGAGGCTAATTGCTGAGTTGCCTGTACCTGCAAGTGCACAGCAGTCCTTAGGCAGTCCTCAGAGTTGTAGCAATAATTACTGCTTAGGTAGATATTTCTCATATTTGAATTACTCTCTGAAACCACCGGACAAGAAATTCTTTCCTTCAGCGACTGTGGAGTTGCATGTGACTGTAGGACTTCAGGTCCAGCAGATTTAAAAAAACATGTGCCTGGCAAACATGAAAGTGTGGCCTCCTCTGCAGCTCCCTCTGCACCCTCTGCCACAATGAGCAGGATTCCTGGATCTTCAGGAGCCTTGTGCAGCCCAGGTGGAAGGTGCACAGAATCCCCTTGGCTTTAGGCAACAGTCCTGCATAGGTTCAGACCTGGAGTCCGCTCCTAGGAGGCAGCTCACCGCTTTGGGGAATTTATCCTTGTACCTGGAATCACCCAAAGCCCACAGAGCTGTAGGTGGCTGCTTCTCCCCTGTTCCGTGGGCTGAGCAGGGTTCCCAGCAGGGACCCAGGCCAGGAGCTCACACTGGCCATGGGGCAGGGAAAGGCAGGAGATGATGTAGCAAAGCCTGCAGCAGCCCCAGTCTGGGAACAGCACAGTCCCCAGAGCTCCTGGCTAGGCTGCCCTTTTTGATCCCAATTCCTTCTGCTTTGTCACAGGTCCCAGCAAGGTTTCTCCCCACAGATCTGGACTGAAATCAGGTAAGAGCCAGGTAGCAGGACAAGCAACATGCACTCTGCAGCCTCCTCCTCCTCCTCACCAGCGGCCTGGATGTAGATATCTTGTTCATAACCTGGTGGCCCAGGGCCCTGCAGCCTCAACAAGAGCTGCAGCTCTGCTCCCAGCACCATTACAGAGGGACTCCGGCCCTGCCAGGGAGCAGAGTGACAAGGACACTGCCCCATGGGGGCTGTCCCTGGGGAAGCCAGGGCAGAGTTGCTGGGTGGGCTGCAGAAGACACGAATGACTCAAGCCTTGCTGTCCCGAGGGAGCTGCCCTGGAGACAGTCACTTGCCGCAACACCCAGTGCATATGGAAAGAACAGTGACAGGCAAATGGGGCAGGCTGATGCCTCTGAGGGAAGGGGCTGTGGTGAGTCTCTCGCAGCAGGTCTCCTGGACAATAGGGGACAGGCCACAATGCACTGCTGCAGACTGTGATAGGTGTAACACCACTGGCTTCCAGGCACTGAAGGGAGTCAAGGACACAGCATGACTTTTCAAGCCAGTAGAAAATGCCTGTGTGAGGATGAGGGGAGCTAGGCCCTGAGAAACACCTCAGTCCCACCAACTGTGATAAGGCCTGCCTTCGTGGTGGCCTGGCATGATGGATGAGAGCCACATAAGCCACATGATGGACAACACCCATGAGCTGCTGTGAGCATATCATGAGGCAGCGGCTGAGATTGTCAAACTAGTCAAGATGCTTCTCCCCAGAATTTCTCGCTCTTCAAGAGTTTCAGGGAGGACGCTGTGATGGGCCAGTGCTTTGCAATGCTCTTTTCAAGCCTGCCCTGTGACATCCCAGGCACTGTCCTGTTGTTAGAGCTTGTGCTGGGAGCATGCACGAAGCTGAAGCAGCTTCTCCCACTTGCCCTTGAGTCTGTGTTGCTGGGACATGGCAGCAGGATCCTGATGCACTGGCTCTCTCCTCCCTTTCAGACTGTGGAAGTCGCCCTGCCATGCAGACTGCCAGTAGAATAGTTGGAGGTTCAGAGGCGTCCAGAGGGGAGTTCCCATGGCAAGTCAGCCTGCGAGAGAACAACGAGCACTTCTGTGGTGCTGCAATCCTCACAGAGAAGTGGCTGGTGTCTGCTGCACATTGCTTTACCGAGTAAGTTCTAGTCACGTCATCTTCCTCCCTCCATCTCCTTTCCAAAAACTGCCATCTCTGCAGCGCACTGCCCCACCATGCCTGGTTTCCCTCACAGGGAGTATGGGGAGTTTCCATCACTCCTAGAGTGGATGGCAGGATGGGCAGGAGGCACCTCGGCTTTGCAGGACAATGCTGTGGCGGCAGGCTCACACAGCCCCTGCTGTCTCTCCCCCAGGTTTCAGGACCCAGCCATGTGGGCAGCTTACACAGGGACCACCTCCCTCAGAGGCTCCGACAGCAGCGCAGTGAAAATGGACATTGCACAGATCATCCCACACCCCTCCTACAATGCCGACACAGCTGACTATGATGTGGCTGTGCTGGAGCTGAAGAGACCTGTGACCTTCACTAAGTACATCCAGCCCGTGTGCCTGCCAGATGTAGGCCATCACTTCCCAACCAGCAAGAAGTGCCTCATCTCTGGCTGGGGCTACCTCAAGGAGGATTTCTGTAAGCAAAGCAGGGCAGGGAGTGGAGGAGATGTGGTGGGGTGTGAGTGGGGCAGGAGGCCCCAAGAAAGGGAACTCAGTCCAGCTGGGATGGCTGTACCTGGGGCTGCTGGTCCCGTGCAGGGCTCCCTGAGCTGAGCTCACAGTCACATCTTTCTCGTTCAGTGGTGAAACCCGAGTTCCTGCAGAAAGCGACAGTGGAACTGCTGGACCAGAACCTGTGCTCCAGCCTCTACAGCCACGCCCTCACAGACAGGATGATGTGTGCTGGCTACCTGGAGGGGAAGGTTGACTCCTGCCAGGTAAGCTTTGCCCAGGGAAGCTGGCACAGCTCCCCATATGAATCTTTTCCTCTCAGTATGCACCAAGGGACACTTCAAGAAGCAAATCTGACACTGTGGTCATGGTTCCCCCTTGAGGTTTGAGGCTGTGCCTTGGACCCAAGCATGGCTCAGGGACTGCAGAAGACTCAAATGAGGATGTTCTCTAGCGCTTAGAGGAGGGCACTGCTGTTTAAGGGGCTCTTTTGGCTAATTAACTATTTTTCTCTACTTCCAGAGCTGTAATCGGGGCTGGCCCTACCAATGTACCATGCATTTTGGATCAAAATCCAGATGGCAAAGGGCAGCACTGGAAACTAAAACATACACAACAGTTTTTGGTGAACAACAGAGTGTTTTCTTTAGTTAGCCTTTATCCAGCCTGGAATTGCAAGTGAGGACCTGGAGGCAGTTCCCGCCTTTCACAGTGGAGAGAGAACTGTGATGTGGAAGGAGGACTGTGATTTCCAGGGCTGTCTCCGTGGCTTGGCAGGGCTATTCAAACCCACAGCCACCAGCTGAGCAAAACCGCACTGCTCATATTTCTGGACCAAATACAACACAAACACCAGAGAAGGAGCCAAAAATGGAAGATCCAAGGATGGATGAGCAGCATGACCCATCTGGTCATTCATTATTGATCCAGAGCAGTATTACCCTCAGAAGGCATGGCCAGCTTCACAGACACCACATATCCATCAGTGACACTCTCAGGGCCCCACAATAACAAAGAATTGACCAGGGAACCATAGGCCAAATCAAGAAAACCTGATGCAAAGATTAGCATGGTCACCCTGGGTTGTGTATCAGGCAATGAACACTCATCATCTGGCTGTGTAGGGGCTGCTGGGCTTAACCTTTAAGAGCAACAATTTAATGAATGATTAAAGCAGTAGAAATGCTAAACCCTAAATTTTAGAGGATGTCCTTGTGCTCTTCTGGCATATCAATGGCACAAGGCTACTACTTAATAGAAGGAGAGCGTGCCCACATGGAGGAGCAGCCAAAGGCCAGCACAGGAGATGCTCCAGTCATCACTAGGTTGGAGCAAATATGAAGTGAGCTAAGATACACAGGGACAGACCCCAGCTGGCAGAGGGTTGCTGAAGGTGGCCAGGGAGAGCTCAGTGCATCCCCAGGGAGAGCTCACCATCTGGCTTCTCTTGCAGGGTGACTCTGGTGGGCCCTTGGTTTGCCAAGAACCATCTGGCAGGTTTTTCCTGGCGGGAATTGTGAGTTGGGGGATTGGATGTGCTGAAGCCAGGCGGCCTGGGGTTTACACACGTGTTACCAAACTCAGAGACTGGATCTTGGATGCTATTTCTGCCTTCCCCACCTCAACAGTCCACACTCCAATACACTCCAGTACCAACAGTGATGAGGTCAGTGCTGAAGAGCTCAACACCACCGGTGGAACCCTCACCACCTCACCAGCCCCAGCTGCCAGCAGGCCAGTGACTGCAGTGAGACCACCAGGTATGAGCACCCATGGGGGGTGCACCTTGGCAGGAAGAGTGGCAGATACAGGTCCAAATGTCAGGTTCCTTCTTTTGCTGAGCTGAGCTGTAGGGTGAGCCCCACAACCCTTGCCTAAGTACTAAGGCCAAGGCACATGTGACACTATCTGGCTGTCCCAGCTCAGACCAGAGCAGCCTGGCAAAGTCACTCAGTACCTGTGCAGTTCCATGCAGCTTCTTTGCTTATCTGACTGACTGTGTAATCTTGCCTGAGCGACTCGTCTGCTCCAGCAGGTCCAGGACAGGGACAAAGGCACAGCAGTGTCTGACAGTATTTAACCTGTTGACCACTCACTTTTGTTTGTCACCTGTGGATCTCCCCACAGCTCAAAGTTGGTGGCTGTCCCTTCAGAGCAGACACGGATCTTCTCCCTGAAGGGAAGGAGGGCAGGTGTCTGTAAGATGACCTGTCTGCTCCAAGAGCCCCCAGCAGCTCTGCAGGGAGATGCAGATGTAAGGTATTTTTCCATATTTAGGATTAAGTTTTTATCTGTAATGGCAAGGCTAAGAGGCACAGAGCTGCTGATTACTCTGCCTTTCAGAAAGGCCCAGGATTGAGGATTTGCCAACAGCAAGATGCAGAACAGTAGTTAGTGTGAAAGCCCAAGTGTAAACAACCACCATCAGGCCCTGCCATGATCAGCAGATGGGACTTGGGTAGATCCTCGCACCTCAGCCCTGACCTGTCCCTGCTCAGACTTACTGGTTAGAGAGAGCAAAAGTCTCTCCTTGCTTGTCTTCTGCTAGGAGTACTTACAAGTCATGCTTTGACTTTGTTCAGAGTGTGGAGGACGACCTGGGTTCTCTAAACCCAGCAAGATTGTGGGAGGAACAGACGCTTCCAGAGGAGAGATCCCCTGGCAAGTCAGCCTAAAAGAGGACTCAAGGCATTTCTGTGGAGCCACCATCATTGCGGACCACTGGCTGCTGTCGGCAGCTCACTGCTTCAATGAGTAAGAGCCCATCCCTGCCCTTCACCACAGAGCTGTGCTGCCAAAACCATGGCATGGCACTGGAGCCACAAAACAAGAACACATATTGGACATTAATTTTTGCTATAACTAGAGATTCATAGTGAAAGGGGTTTTATGGGGAGGTTGGAATGACGCAGAGGGGAGTTACCCCAGCTTGGGCAGGGAGCAAGGACAACACATCTAAGAGGGGTGGAAAAGGACAGATGGCACAAGAGTTTCTTTAATAAATTTAACCTTAAAAATTGTCTGTAATATATAAAATAGAGACGTGGTCAACTGGTAAAGGGAAAATGGTGTGTTCAATCCTGCGTAGTTCTGTTCCGCAAGAGCCCAAGCCCAGATTTATAAGTAGACTAGATAAAGAAATGAGTAGCAAGAGGATAATGTTTGTCAAGAATAAATTCCTGAAGGCAGAAAGGGTGGGGGACTAAGAAGAATTTCAAGACTACCTCATGCATTAAACAGCTGGACAATAAAGCAGCAAGGGAAATGTAAGGTAGAAGAGTGTGAAATGAGGCACACAGCACAACCAGCAGCGCTGTCTGTTTGTGGACAAGGATGGGTCTCCATCAGCTATCTCCATCCATCTCCATCTGAATGTTGCCATTCTGACCAAGAGGTCAGAAACATGCAGATATTGCCCTTAGAGTAGCAGTCCTGTGGGCAGGGGCGAGTGAAGAGCACAAGAATGCAGTAACAGTTAGAAAAACAAGGGAGATGACCAGGATGTTGGTAGTAATCCACAGCACACCAACTTCCACACAGGGCTAGAGTAACACTGTGTGAAGGTGAACGCAAGGCTCGGGGACGAGCCGGGTATGGAACAGCACCATAACAAGCATAACAATAGATCAGACTAGACCTGGGAAAAAAACAACTGGTGGGAAGGGAAAGTGTGATGGGACTGTACAATGATGAAGGGCACAATCAGGGAATGCCTTTTGACTCTTTTTTTTTAAGATACCAAATAACGACCAAGAGCAGGTGGAAAACAATCAAAAAGAAGCAGTTCTTAATAAATGTCATTAAACTGAATATTTAAAATTCACATAGGGTTAAAAAAAAAAATAAAACACAACTTTAGAAAAATCCAAATAAAACCCCCAAATCCATCAAGACCTATTGAATACAGAGACAAAGCCTGTGTACCAGAACACTCCTGAAGTCATAAATTTCTGGAGCTAAGGAGAGGATTATTACTACAAGTTTACTTGCTCTTCAGGAGATATCCAACAACTGCCACTCCTGGAAACAGTTCTTTGGGCCTGACTTAGCAGGGCTGCTCTGCTGTGTGTTGATCATGTAAAACTGTCTGCAGTCATCTGTGTGTGAGCATGCATGCTTAGAATTATGTATTTGCAGGACAAATCCAGAAGAGATCGAAGCCTACATGGGAACAACATCACTAAATGGAACAGATGAGAATGCAGTGAAAGTCAATGTAACAAGAGTGATCCCACATCCCCTCTTCAGCCCCCTGATTCTGGACTTCGATGTGGCTGTACTCGAGCTGGCAAGACCTGTTGTCTTCAACAAATATATCCAGCCTGTGTGCCTCCCACTTGCTGTGCAGAAGTTTCCTGTTGGCAAGAAATGCCTCATTTCTGGGTGGGGAGACCTCCAGGAAGGGAACGGTAAGCAGTGATGCTGATTTGCGCTGTAGCGACACCATGAGCAGCAAAGCCTGTGCCACTGTCACCCACAGTCCTGTGAGCATACAGGGCAGGGGACAGTAATGGGGACAGGAACTGACAGATACACAAGAATAAGCAAGAGTAAAGGCACACAGAGCATTACCTTTAACCACAGTTATTTAGGAGTCACCAGGAACACGAAAATTGAGAGAGCATCTTGGTGGGAACCAGGAAAAACCTGCTGGACTCCTCTCAATAGCTTACCCATGCTAAGCAAGAGTCAGGCACTGGCTCAGAGCCTGCTGCAGCTCTGGCAGGACAGTATGTCAGCCACAGCAGCCACTCTCCGTCACAGAGATGTTCCAAGCAACTGGAAAAAGCAAAGATCCCACTGTGGGACAAGGCCTTAGAGTGGCACATGTGCTACCAAAGAAGCCCAGCTGACTAGGAACCCACAAGCTGTCAGGAGCACGGGACACAGCTGGATCATTAGCACAGACACAGAACTGCACCCTGGGGCAAGCCAGGAAGCTTCAGGGCTGCTGAGAAAATAGGTCATATAGGACTCAATTCTCATGTGAGATTAGAGCCTGTTTTCTCAAAATTTGTGTTGTCAGTCTAAAATCCATCAGTTCCCCCTTTCCTCTGCTGCACTCGATAATCCTGTGTTTTTCATGCAGTCACCAAGCCAGAGATCCTGCAGAAAGCCTCTGTGGGCATCATAGACCAGAACACCTGCAACTTCCTCTACAACTTCTCCCTCACTGATCGGATGATCTGTGCTGGCTTCCTGGAGGGGATGGTAGACTCATGCCAGGTAAGACTGTGGGATTTCTCTACTCTGTGGATTGTTCCAGAAAGCTGGGATAACTCTGCCTTCAGCAGATCCTTGTGAAATATTTACTGAGCTGCTGTGGCCAAGCTGTACAATTCACATATACCTGAGCACAAAAAAACCCAGCCCACTACCTTGGAGCTTTGGAAAAGTATATAAAGCTCCATCAAGTTGAGAATGACTTAAACCAACATCCCACTGCTCTGTCTGGCCAGACGAATCCTGGATGAAGCAGGTCTCCTCCACTGGCAGTGAGACAGTGGCAGTTGGTGGCGGCTGTGGAGCGGTGCTGACAGGAGCTATGAACTTTCAGGACAAATGCCACTCATTATCTGTGCAGCCAGGTTGAGCCACTGACCTTAGCTTCAGCATCTGACTCATGCCTTGCACACACACTGCAAGGCAGCAGACAGACCCACGGCTGAAGAAAGAAGAGCTGGGGGTGGCTGAGGGGCAGCTCCATCTACACCTGTCTGGGGGAGACTGTATTAAGCAGACATTGCCTTGTTCCTTCTGCAGGGAGATTCAGGTGGGCCCTTGGCCTGTGAGGTGACCCCAGGAGTGTTTTACCTGGCTGGCATTGTGAGCTGGGGATTTGGTTGTGCCCAGGCTATGAAACCTGGTGTGTACTCCCGAATTGCCAAACTAACAGACTGGATCCTGGACACCATCTCACAGTTGCCCAGTCCTGGCACAGGCATCCCTTCCAGTTCAGCCATCACTAGAACTTCCAGCACAGCCATCCTCACCCAGCCCAGCAAAACAGCTGCAAGTCCAACCAGCAGAACCACCCTGGGAACGAAGATGAGCACAAACATGAGTGAAAACTCTGAAGCTCTGAGAACAACTGAACTTGTCAAGCCCAGCCAAGCCCCAGGTAAAACTGATGACAGATGTACTGACATGTTGGTAGGAGGCCTCCATCACAGAGAGTACTGAGCAGGCCATGGGTTATTCCCTTCCAGTGGTGCCTTGTACCAGCTTCACCTTTAAGTGTTCCAGCAAGGTGTGTATTGGAAAAGAAAATCCTGAATGTGATGGTGTTGTGGACTGCAGCAACGGCTTTGACGAGAGCAACTGTGGTGAGTCTCACTCTGCAGCCTGTGGCTGCTGCCAGCCATGGTCTGTATGACCCAGACTCCCCAGTGCAACCCACCACATTCACACTGGCTGTCTTGGGCCCCACACCGGACACTGGGTGCCTGGGCCAGCCCACTGTAGTCCAGGTCCTACTTCTTCTGCCAGAATCTAAACCAAGGTAAAGCTGGATGAGCAGGGTTTGAATTTTCTGCCAGAAGATGTGGCCTCTTTTCCTCTGCTACAAATATTAGAAACCATTTCCTGCACACCAGCTTTCTGGCCAGTCAGTCTGGCAGCACAAGGTGGCAAGAAAACTCTGCACAATATGGCAGCCCAGAAAATGTGTTGTCATCCCTGGGACTACTGCTCCTTGGTCTGCACGTTCCTTGCTGTGATAGCTTACCCAGTCCATCCAAATGTTCCCCTCACATACCACAGCCCTGGAAAGTGTGATCTTTGATAACAATTTCACAAACCATACCCTGTCTGTCAAGCCTTGCTTCAGCTGGGCGAATGAAATTCACCACACTCCCCCAGAAGGCTGTCCCATGGCATGGCCTATGGAAGGCAGGCAGACACCCCTTTCACTTATGTTTATTTAAAACCATGGTGCTTCTTCCTCCGTTCCAGACTGTGGCCTAACAACTGCTCTGGCCTTCAGCAAGATCGTGGGTGGCAGCAGCGCAGCTCGAGGGGAATGGCCCTGGCAAGTCAGTCTGTGGCTTCGGCGGAAGGAGCACAAGTGCGGGGCTGTCCTCATTGCTGACCGGTGGCTGCTCTCTGCAGCTCACTGCTTTGACATGTAAGTCTGAGATGGGCTAATGAAGCCCATCTGACTGAGGCTGTTGGCCTCAGTCCCACCAGCCCACCTGTCCTTGCCCTCCCTTGTGGTCCAGCACCATGGCTGGGATGCTGTGCCGCATGGGAGGCACACATTCCCCATCACAGGTAAGTGTGAAGAGGAATGAATGGAGCAAAACCTGGGTATGCCCAGTCTGCTGGAGACAGGGGCTCTAGCCTCACAAGGGGTGGCCATAGCACATCCCAACCCCACAAGAGGAGGAATGGCCCTCTTTGTGAGGCCGTGCTCCTAACAGCCGGGTTTGCTGTCTTTCTGCAGTTACAGTGACCCCAAAATGTGGGTGGCCTTTCTAGGAACACCCTTCCTGAGTGGCATCGATGGCAAAATGGAGAAAATATTCCGTATCTACAAGCACCCTTTTTACAACATCTACAGCCTGGACTATGATGTGGCACTGCTAGAGCTGAGCATACCTGTCAAGTTCAGCAGCACCATCAGACCTATATGTCTCCCAGACAATTCTCACATCTTCCATGAAGGGGCCAGATGCTTCATCACAGGCTGGGGCTCCACGAAGGAAGGAGGTACTGGTTGAGAGGGCCCCCTCACCTCTATGATGGCCACGTACCTTGCACACTTCAACACCTACAGCGCTAAACGCCAGTGTCCCAAGCACTCCCCAGGCCAGGCTGGACCCTGCAGGGAACACCAAGCTGGGCAAGGCCTGGTATCACTACCATCTCCTCCCCTGCCACCATGCACTGTACTCCATTTAGCCACACCTCTGCCCTCTTGGAACCTTCCCAAGTTTTCTACATGCCACCACTATGCTCCCCATCCCCACAGCAGCTGCTCCAGCTCTGTTCCTGCAGTACAAGGACCCAATACCATTTGGATCTGGTCAGCTGAGCTGCTGAACAAAGTACATACCCAAGGGAACTTTCTGTGCTTTCTCTGCTGGGGAGGAACAAGGCCTGACTGACTTTCCCAGAGCAGGTCTCTCCCTCTGGCCAGCAAGTAAGGCTGCAGAGACTCCACTCTTATACATGCTTCTGCTTCTCACGTGCTCTGCACCCAGTTAACATCAATACTTGTCTCCTCAGGTCTCATGTCAAAGCATCTGCAAAAAGCAGCAGTCAACATGATCGGAGACCAGGCCTGCAAAAAGTTCTACCCTGTCCAGATCAGCAGCAGGATGGTGTGTGCTGGTTTCCCACAGGGCACCGTCGACAGCTGTTCAGTGAGTGAGAGTAGCAAACACTGCAGCTGGGACAGAGCAAGTTCGTGCGAAGTCCCCAGGCTGTATTCTCTCAGGAGGGCCCTGCCTTCCCTAGCTCAGCTGTCTGTCCATCCTTCATGGTTGTTGCCTTTATCCATGTCCATCCTGCATACACCTCATGTTGCTTGCCCCACCAGCCCATGATAGGTCAGGGAAACACACAGAGAGGTAATGCAAAGCAAAGGACCACAGGGATAACTTGGAGCCCATTCCATGATCCTACTGTACCTCCAAACACACTCTTCCATGTTCCAGAACCCCAACATCACTGAGCAGTCCTCTAGCTTGGAATGTGGCTCCTGGGGAAGTGGGGAGCAGGACAGTAAATGCCCATGTCCCAGAGAGAAAGAACATCTCAAAGCTGAGGGAGCTGGGCTGCCTCTGGCTTGACACTATACCCTTTTCCTCTCTCTGCAGGGTGATGCAGGCGGGCCCCTGGCATGTAAAGAACCCTCAGGGAAGTGGTTTCTAGCAGGAATCACAAGCTGGGGCTATGGCTGTGCCAGGCCATACTTCCCTGGTGTCTACACCAAAGTCACAGCTGTCCAGGGCTGGATTGCGCAGAACCTCAAGCTCTGAAACTGCATTTCACCACTCAGGGAAGGCAACGAATGAGAGGAGTAACTGCCAGAGGAGGCACTAATCCCTCAGCTGTTGTACGTTTTTCTGATGCTGCAAAGGGGTGAAGATGGCCTTGCAGGTATTAAGCAAATGCCAGCGTTGTGTGACCCACTGGTTGTGACATCAGGGCATTTGATAACTGCTTTGCATAGAAAGGTACAAATTCTAGACATCTTCTATAAATAAATTAGGCCTGTCCCAACTTAAGACCTGGCCAAACGTCCTACGCATTAAAATATGACCTTTCTAGTTGGACGGGTGCTCAAAACATCTGGCAGATTTTCATGGAGTTTGGCTGACCTCTGCCTACGAGCTGTCATCCCAAAGCCAAGCCAAGAGGCCAGTGAAGTTCGTCCCAGCCCAAAGTTACGCCCTTGCAGAAGCCTCAGACCTCACTGCCTTGATGGAGCTGTTGTGCAGTGGCTTTTGGGAAGGGTGTGCTGCTGTTTTCACTCAGTGCCCGAGAGCTAAGTGGTGACTTTCTGGCTCACCATTTGACCCCAAGAGAAGACAGGACTAAAATGCTTGGAGTTCAGACTGCAAAGGCCCTGATCTGTACTAGAGGCTCAAGACAGGCTTCTCTGCACCCTCCATACACTCCCACCCACCTAACCTTCCCCCACCTCCTTTCGCACTAGGGAACAGGTGATTAAACTGATTAAGGCATGGTCACACAGACCACTGCTCTGGTTAAGCTAGGTGGGAAAAATTCAAAGTGCTGACATAGGGTGCAAGGATGCAACTCCTTCAGCAGGAGGTCAGGTCCCACCTGCCAGCATAAGACATGCAGACAACTTTGTTCATAAGAAAAAAACTGCTGCAGAGCTCATGTGCCAAGTCTTGGACACAGACATCTCCCCATAGATTCAGCCACCCAAACTGAACAGCTGCTTGTACCCCAAACCCCTTCCTCATTTTTGGTGCTTAAGCTCTACATCTGGGCGTAGCAAGAGGTTTCTTCTGTCTCAATCCAGCTGGCAGTGAGATCCACCACCTTCCCAGCTAGAGCACCAGTAAGGTTGGAGTCCTAGCTTCCAGGCATGGCTGAGCTCCACATGGGTTCAGATCCATGGCTGCAACACTTGTGGTATGTTCCCATGAATGAAATGGGATGGGACTGTTGCACAGTCAGTGCCACAAAATTCATACAGCCACAAATAAAAGTAAAAAGGCCCCTAAGCAAATATGGCTGAAAGCACTTTATTTTCAAGTAGTCATTCTGACAATCTGGAAGGGAAACTCCAGTTTCAGTAAGTTCAAATATCCAATTATCTCCTCAGTTTACCTTGTGTGAGAACACTTTAGTCCCTTTATAGAAGCCACCACATTAGGAGATTAAATGAAATCAGGTTCTACCACATCCCTTTGTCTGTCTCCACGTCGCAGCAAACAGTGAAATCTTTTATAAAATGCAGATCTCCAAAAGAAGGGATTTCAAAAAACCTCTCTATAGAGACACAGGCACGGTTAATCTCCAACACTCTCTTCTTGCAGCTGCTGTACCTACTGCTGACTATATAGCATAAACCCACCTTTTCAGGAGAGATGTGTAAGCAGAGAACAATACAGAGTTGAGCACCAAAGCAGACCCACGTTCTCTATTGCAGACATGCTCCTCCCTCAAAAAAAGGATGCCTAGAAGGTAGGCTCCAAGATGGAACGTCTGTGCCAGAGCCAAACCAGAAGTTAGAGAGTATCACAGCAACACAACACACTTTATTCTATAAAGAAATGAACCCAAGTACTTTATTCTATAAAGAAATTAATCCAACTACTTCCCAACCCTGTCCATTCCCCCACCTGTGCTGGCACAAGTATTTGCAAGGCTGTGCTGCAACCTGTTCCCCAACACTGTGCTTGAGCTGAGTCAAATCCTATGAGCCCAAAGTGAGCCCCACATAGAGATATACAAATACAAGGGAAGAAAGAGCCAAGGTGGCATGTGGAGAACCTTATGGCAGCTTTTCTACTGACAAAAAAGGACTGGGTAACTACCTGATGGCTGGGTCCATGCTGGAATCCTGGGCAAAGGGACTGTGTTGGCTGGCTTGGCTTGGCCCCTCTTTTCCACAGAAGGCTCCTTGCCTCTCGCAGCCCTTTCAGCAGGGATTTATCAAGTGCTATAATGCCTTGGCCAGCCTGGACGGTTGGGAAGGGCAAGAAGTAAATCAAGCAGCTCACGGTGGCTTTCAAGGCTGGAAAAAAATCACTCGCTCCTGGGGCTGGTGCTAATAAAAGCCAATGGATGCAAAAGGTTTAGCGAGGGTTTATTGCTCTGCCATGGCAGGGGCTGGGAAGGCAGCAGGATTCACCCCCAACCACCTGGACTGGCCACTCGTCCCTTCCCCACGTGGTCCTCCTGGCCCAGAGGCCGGGACGCGTCACATGTTGGCTCTCTCCCGCTGCAGCCGGGAATTGTAGGCTCGGGAAACCGTGTTCCAGGAGTCCATGTACCGGTCCATGCACATGGCGATGCACTTCTGCGGGACACAAAGCCTCAGCGGCCGCCCCGAGCGCAGGGGCCGCGGGTCCCCGGTTCTCCCGCCCGCCCTCACCTGCTCCGAGTTGTCCAGGGAGCCGCCGGGCTTCCCGATGCACTTCCGAAAGCACTTGTCCGTCATGCGCTGCGGAGAGAGCCCGTGAGCGGCACCGCGGCCCGGGGGCTCCGGCCGCGAGGGGAGCGGGACAGGGACGGGGACCGAGCCAGCCCCGGCCGCGCCCGCCGCCCCTCCTGACCTGCAAGAGCTCCTGCGCGTTGGCCACGGCGATCTGCACCTTCACCTGCTCCATGATGAGCCCCGGGTCCAGCTTCCCCCCGCCGCCGCCCCCGGAGCCGAAGTCAGAGCCGAAGCCGCTCTCCATGCCCTCAGACCCCGCGCTGCCGGCGAAATGGCGGCTCCCGGACTGCGGCTCCCGGCGGGCCCCGCGTCGGGCGGGGCCGAGCCGAGCGCTCCGGCACCGCCTCAGCGGGGCGGGGACCGTGCCCACCGCCGCGGGAGTCACCGCCCGCCGCGGGAGTCAGCGCCCGCC
>VZRE01010631.1:136909-166820 GCA_013396775.1 Cephalopterus ornatus
GCCCGCCGCGGGAGTCACCGCCCGCCGCGGGTGTCACCGCCCGCCGCGGGAGTCACCGCCCGCCGCGGCCCCGGCGAGCTCCGAAGGGACTCCCCGGGGCGGGGCCGGGCCGGGCCCGGGTCAGACACAGCGCTCGAGTGCCGGGCTTCAGCGCAGCCCCACGGAGGGGCACCGGGAAAGGGGCTTTAAGTCGGCATCACCAGAGAGACAAACGCTGCCTAGCTGCCCTGCGGTGGAACACCAGCGGTTTGAGCTGGGCTCCCCGCAGAGAGCAACTCCTCCGGGGGTTCTCTCTGGAATTCATCCTTCCAGGCGATGACGATAGTTCCCTCTGCCTTATGTGACTCAGGGGAGAGGCTCGTGCCTTAATTCTGCCTCAGTTCCACTGCGGTCTCCTTTATTAAGTAAGAACGCTCTGGAACGCGGTAGAAGCAAATGGGAGACACTACGGAGCTATTTTTTTTTTTTCCGGGGCAAGATGTGATGTGCGGGAAAGAGCTGGTACGCGAGAAGGAACTGACAGCAGAGCTAAAGTCAAAACTGCTCTCATCTCCACTAGCTAGAGCCCAGTCAGGGTATTGCAAACTGATTCATCCTGTCTGTGGATCTGTCCACTTCAAACAGAAGGCATTCCTACACCTCACAGACAGGAGCATCATCAGCTAGTGCTAACGATGGGGCAGCCACCTAAGGTACAGTTTTATCAGTACGGACTGGAAAGTGGGCTGGAAGCTGTGTGGCAATGCTTCTGCCCATCCTAAGAATCCATCCCAGCCAGAGGTCGGTATCTGCTCTCATTCTCGTGTCAGGATCAAGCAGGTTAAATGGAAAAACGCCTTCAGTGCAAGGGTGATAAGAAGGGGATGGGTACCTGCTCCAGCTCCTGATGTTCTTCCTGCTGCTTTTGTTGCTGCTGATCAGAGAGGACAGCACTTCCCACCAGCACTGCGTCCCTTTAAAGGAAAGCGCTCATTTGTTTCTGAAATACACCCCTTGATCCCTGCTGGGACACAGCTGATCAGTCTTAGGAGCAGGGACAGCTCTTTGTGTCCTTTCTCTCTCTCCACACAGTAAGGTCCCCTGGGATGAATCACCTCAAACAGGCCACATGGCCTATACGTTGGTTAAAAGAAAGAAGGAAACCAATAAAATGCAAAACATTTATTCGAGTGTGTTGTACAAAAAGTTTCCAGTCATAAAATGTATATTACAAATCATTGAAAAAGACAAGACATTTGGCATGCATATTCTAAAAAGAAAAAAAAACACTTTGAAATGATAAAGTCTAGATCATTATGTAGTTTTTTAAAGTTCCTAGTGAACAGTTTAATAATTTTGTCTTCTGTGTTTCAGTTCACAACCTTTTTCACAATTCCTTATTTTAAAAACCTGAACCTTCCAAAAACTCATCTGCAGCTGCTGACTGGAGGTGGTCACTGCACTGAGCAGTGCCCTCGAGCCAAATCAAAATTGTGCCCCCCAAAAATTTAAAAATTAAAAACCAAAAATCACGATTCAAGTCACAAGGCATCGCTGCTTTGAAAATAAAAGTTCAACTGCATTTTGTGCCCAAATGGAAATCATTTTGGCTTAAACTTAAAATACATTATTGCTTGTACTTTTAGTGTAATGATCTGGTAGCTAAATACACAATAACATCTGCCTTACAACACAGACTCACCACTTCAGTAAAAGCTAGGTAGAAAATCTGGAAGTTCAATAAACCATATTTTATCTTCCTGAACTCCAAGTCAAATCACTGCTTACGCTATTCTGAATGGAGGCTTTCAATATTGACAATCCTTTTCATTCTAGACCTTAGCATTTCAAGAAAGGCATTATGTTTACAAATAATAATTGCATGTAAATATGGTCTTGTATAAAAAAACCAAACACCTTTAAATAATTTTAAATTGGTTTAAAGCTAAGCATATTGAAGGGCAAATCAAAATTCTGTTTCCCAGGCCATTTTAAATGAGAAAACAATTTCTCCAATATCATTTGTCCTGACATTCAGCTAAAACAGTGCTTTGAAAAATGCAATCACTATCTCACCTTCCGCTCACTGGTTCACAACAAGGCTTTGCTTCCTGCTCACACAGGATTTGGACCCAACAGTGTCAATAAAATCCAGGATCAAATATGGATATGCCTCTGTTTAGAGATAAGACTTTCAAAAGAAGATACAGAAAGAAGAGACAGAATGGCTTAACAGTGAAAATGTGAGAGGAGTGGCTACAAGAGATCTAGAACATACAGCATGCATGTTTCCCTGCATCATCAAAACCCTTCTGATGTGAAGAAAAGTAAGATTCTCCATTGTCCTGGGGTATAGAGAAGATTTTTTCATGTCTCTTCTAACCTCTGTTCAGGTTGCAGTTAAAGGGCTTTTATACAGGATGAGCATTAAAAACAAGAAAAAAGGGTGTGTAAAACCCAGTAAGATCCCTGAACTGAACATGAGGTGTCCCATTGCTTGAGGACAGACACCACACGCAGTGATCTCTTTTTCACAGTACAGTCTGCTTCACACCACAGCACAATTCCCACACTACTGCCAGCTGCACACACGATCAGCTGGCTTTTACATCACAGGCACGGGAAGCAGATGTTTATTTTCTTCATGAGACTTTTGGTTCCTGCTACAAACACAGACTATGCAGCCAACTCCCGTCTAATGGCAACACGAAGCTGAAGACAAGTGAGCAACGTGTCAGTGCAAACAATGGGTTCTGTCAGAGCCAAGGAACAAGGGAAACACAGGAACTAGAGTTGTGTGGCAACAAAGGAATCCCAGGAAATACAGATGTGCAGCAACAAGGGAATCCCAGCCACTGTGCTCCTTGGAGTAAGTCACTGCAATGCAACAGTTAAAGGAACAAATGTGGAAGCAAGGCAGAAAGAAGTGGCATGAAATACCAGGGGCTCTGAGGCCACACCTCACTCCACAGGACACCACATTCCCGACAGGTCTGCAGATGGATGGACTTGTTCTAAAAAGCATTTTCACGTGGTATGAGCTTAGGAGGGGGAAGGATGCGTTTTTCATATTTTATATCATATTCTGTTATGATCTACACATAGGAAAAACTTTTCCTATTTCATCCAGAATAAAGTTATTTTTCTGGAATAAGAACATCCATATGGGTAGTTATGCTCAAGTAACTACTCTGATAAAAGCTATACTGGTTCGTTTCCCTCTTCAGAGACACCTTAAAATCATTTTTCTCCAGACAAGTAGAATCTATTTCTCCTTCAAGCTCTACACCAGGTATCAGCACTGCTGATATCAGAACTGCTGACCATTCTCCAGATTCTTCAATACTGTTCATATACAGGATCAAAGAGAAAAAGGAGGCAAGGGAAGACTGGATTTGAACAAAAATCTTTAAATACCCTGAAAATGGGACAAAAATCCTTGAAAGACAGGGAAAAAAAGAATGCTTTTTGTTTTGTTAAAGCCACAAAACTGCCTCCCAGTCTGGTGCACCAGCTTTACTGGGACAGTGCCATTAGACTGAAGCTCAGCATCAAAAGCAAGAGGACGGGATGGTGGCTGGAGAAGGTGCGTACACACAAAGAGAAAGTACATGGAATACAGTAGTTCTTCCGTGTCTTGTAATTTAAAGTCAGGAGTTAGTTATCATATTTTTAGTAGCCTATTAAAAAGCACTGTGGTAACAGAATCATCCACATTCGGACTGTTGGCTTCCCCACCGTGTCCATCACTGGTTTGTATGACCTGCATATACCTAAACATGGTCCTGAAGAATCAAATAAACTGTTTCCAAAGTTAAAGGACACAGTTCCAAATCTAAGGACAAATTCTGCAGACTGTTACTGAAGGGCACAGTGCTCATCACAAGAGATCTGCAAGCACCAGTTCTTAAGGCTACAAGAAGACACACTCCCCATACAGTAGCTGTTAAGAAAACTATGGCTCAGGTAGCAAGAGGTTTTTCCTCATTCAAGCTGCCTTTCCGAGGCCATTCTTTACAGGAAACAAAAAAACAAAAATCACAGAAAAAATGCAAATGAACTATATGCTCATTGCTTTAGTATTTAAGATCACAGAACAATCTTAAAGAATAAGCAGTCCAAAAACTGGCCCATGTAAAAAAAAATAAATACAGATCTTTAGGGAAAAAGCAAAAAGCCCTCAAACATTATGTCAGTATATTAAAGAAGCTGTGGATCAGAAAGGGAAATGCTGTCCAGTGGTTGGAAGGTGTGCTGCAAAAATAACTTTACATTGATTGCATTCATTTGCATAACAACAAATTTAGAAAACATAATTATAACAGTGTGTCTGAGAAACATAATTTCACTAGATACATCTTACAGAGAGATAGACATGATTTACTACATATTTGATCTTCTACTCAAGCAGAGTGGGAAAATTACATTAGAAAGATGGCCAAGTACATCAGTGAAGTTATCCCATAGCCCAAACAGCCAAATCTTCATCCTGCTTTTTTCTAATGGATCTTCTGATAATGGATTAAAACATAATTCTAAATGTCTATTAGTTTAACTTCAGCAATTCAGTCATCCCACTTAAACAGAGAAAAGTAGCATCTTTGATTTATTTTTAAACAGCAAAATAAATGCTGAAGCTTCAAGCCCCTTTTGTTCCCACCCTGCTTGCATGACAAAGCCATCAGTCAGAGCCACTAAACTGACTTTCTAGGTTATATCTGTCAGTCACAATACTGTTCAGAGAACATAATGTCCAAAAGCCACCGAAAACATCCAAACCTTGTCACTTTTCTGATGAGTCTAAACTATTTGAATTACAAGATCAGAATTCAAGAGTGCAGGTAAAAACACAATTCTATGCTGGAATCAAATGGTATCCAAATTTTGTATCCATACTAATAACTAGTTAAAAAAACATTCACTTGTACAGTAGCCAGTGCATTCTTTGGAGCAGTCAAGTATTTTTCCTTGTGCTTAAAGATGCACCACTGTATGAACACGAACCCTCATGGGAGTCAGACTTCTCTCCAGAGAAATGCAGGAGCAGACACCTTAAGCTAAAGGGACACTGTCAGACACAAAATGCATCCTATTGCAATAAAAATCACCTGCTACCCATACAAAGCATTTTTTATAAAAAGCATTATTCTCCCTTCACTCCTTGTTAGACTTTGCCTCGAGCACTTGAACACTGCACAGCAACGCTTACGTCCTGAACAGCAGCAGTTCCTTTGAACTGTTTAAAAGTCCTTAAACTCTTTCTGCACCATTTGGCAAATATTGCTCCTTAGGATACCTGACAATGCCCCTTTGAACATAAGAGAAGTATGAAGAAGCTGCATCTAGCTCTGATTAAAAAAGTCGATGTTTACACGGGGTAACCTTTAAAATCCCCAGTATTCATCACTGCCAAAAGTACAAACATGTTTAACTTCTAAAATCTTAATTGATCTGTTTAAAGCTGAATATGTCAGAAGCATTAATCGTAAATACTGACCATCACAGCTTGTGCCCATGACTTAACAAGGTCTCTCTCACCTGAGACAATGGCAAAATCCCCTGAAAATCATTAGTTCAAACTCTGGGTTTGACACTTCCAACTTAAGATGGTGTGTATATTCAGGAAGCAGAACCCACCATTTTCCCTCTTCTGGAATGATGACACAGAGCTCAGGTGGTGACAGACTCAGATGGTTTCACCAGTAGGCTGTCAAACCCAGGAGCAGGACATGATGGCACAGTCCAGAGACATAAATGCCTAAAATGCAGGTTCCCTGTGTTGTGTAACACCATTTTGAATGAACCTGGGGTCTAATTTTCCTAAGTTGGGCATTGCTGAGGATACCAGGCAAGATATTACCATTTCTGCAATTGTGGAGGAAACACTGTGAATCTCTCCCAGGACTTGCAGATGAATCCACTTCATAGAACTTCTTTTCTGGGGGGGGGGGTTATCCTGGTTATATATGTAATTATAGTTTTACCATACACTCAAGGAGTCTCATCTCATTTTAGCTAAAAATCTCCTTTCTGCTTTAGGTTTCTACATAAGACTTTAAACTCTGTGTGGGGAAAAATATTGTATTCCAATATAGTGTTTCAACAAAGAGGGAAAAATAAAGAAATCTATTAAAAATTCTGGCAGTTTTGTTCAGAAAAGGGGTTTTTTTTAAAATTTTTTTATAAAAATGTACCAAGGAGTAAACTTCAAAGAAATCAGATGATGCGTATAAAAATAGTTTTCAGTGGCTCCGGAGGGAAAAAATAGCAAAAATAAAAGGAAATAAATGAAGGGAAAAAAGCGCAAATAATAGTTTCTGTCTTCTTTTTTCACATCACTGAGCATCCTCTAGAGGTTGTTCTGGGATCCCCCTAAAATAAGACAGACACAGTTGAATTTAATTCTTATCAGCTGCTCATACTGTAAGCCTAAATTCTGGTTATCATCTCCGTTGTCAAAAGCATTTTTTTTTGGTAGTTTAGTTGTATTAAGAGAACATCACAACTGCAGAGAAAGCAGAGCACACGCCCTTGTGTGCTGCCAGGACTGACACACTGCTCCTCTGGGGTGGTTCCCTACGATGGGTTCACTGGTTAGTCTCCGTACTTCCAACAGTGCTACAGATGACAAGTGAAAATTGTGATGTCATTTGCTTTAGACTAGCAAGTTCCTCCCTTTATTTCAGATGCTGATTCCATTTGAGAGAGATCTATGCTACAAAGCTGCTTCTTTGGGTAAGAAAAAGTTTTCTGTTTCAGTTGCTTTATACTAAAATTACACTGTTTAATCTCCTGAGGACCAAAAAGCTTTCAGAACTCACCTGCAAACCTTCACAGAATGAGTTATTTGTGAAAAGAGCTACAAACAGCCATTGATCAGGAGAACAAATCACTTGAATTTCAAAAAAATGTAAAATATTTTCTGCTATCACCTGTATGAAGCATCTTTCTCCTTTTCACTCTGCCAGCTGCTGGTTGGTTTTTTCACAAAAGTAACCAAAACATACAGGTGGTATTACTAAGAAAAAACAAGTTTATTTCAGATATAGAAGGTATATTCTATCATAAAATAAACCAGTAAGCTGAAGCTTGCAGCAACAGAAGCACCCCCTTTTCCTGGTTTTCAGTGGTTATCTGGTTATATTCTGCTTGCAGCAAGAATGCCCCAGCTCTGTTTTACAGAGCATCAGGTTCTGAACAGGAAGAACACTGTCTGATAATGCTGTAAATGTGTGATCTGAAGCACTCTGCCACAGATACCCTGAGCTGGCATCAGCCACTACCTGAGGTGTACCAGGATGGATCCCCGCAGCAATTCCTGGCAGCCTCGCTCACACTGTCCTCTCTGTGCATTGCAGCAGTGCTGCAGGGTTCCAAGCAACCACTGGACACATGGACCAGAATGCTCAGAGCTGACAAAAGTTGAAGAGACTCCCTAAATCTTATGTCTGATTGATCCAAGCAGTGAGGCACAAGTTAAACCTCTGGTCTGCATCTGATTACCTGCTGGTTGAAAAGGTCCTCCTCTCCATACTCTGCTTCATCCTCTTCCTCTTCATTCTCTCGCACAACTACTGATTTAGTAACGCTTCTCACTGCAACTTCCTGCACAAAATGACAGATAAGTAGTCTTTATCTATTCCTTATGTTTTTGCTATACCATCAATATATCATCCCTATTAAGTTTTGGAGGGTTTAAAGCAACTTTATCTAGATTTAACATTAGGTATGGAAGAAAATACTGGTAATATTCTGCAAACCACATCATTCCTATTTTTGTGCACTAAAAGGCATGGTAACGTAATTTAGCTGCAGGAATTTTCTTTCATTACCGTGGGATTTGAGAGGAAGCAGACAGGTTTCAATTTTATGCAAGGTCACAGCAGACACAGGTAGGAGCTGTCTGAGACACAGTGTAATGCAGAAACTAAACTTGCTCATTATGATTACACAGCATTAAGAATATTCCCAATTTCTACTAAATATTCAATCTCAATTGTAGATGTTGGTTATCAGCATGGTCTTCCAAGCCATGCACTAAAAAGAATTCTAAAAACCCTTTAAGCTTCCTTTATTACTAAATTATTTTTAACACTTCTTAGTAGTAAGAAATTCTTCTATCTACTTGCACCCTGGAAATCAGAGGTGCAAATCTCTACTTGTGGAAAAAGTTGTCCTTAACATACACTTCTTAGCAGGGACACTAAAGGTAACCACAGTGGGAACAGACATGGATTTGAAATTTTTTCAGATACTCGTTTGACCACTCAGTTTGAATACTGAGACAGTTAGCTTTCTATTTGTACAAATGATCCTCCCTCCTACCTCATACTGTGCACAAAGTGCTTCCAGAGATCTGCCAACAAGAAAGGCAGCACAAAAACTGGTAAAATGTGGTCTGTTTCCCTTTCCTATTGCTGGGATAACCGCACACTTATAAGTAACAGCCAAAGCACTATTCTCCCTTGCAAAAGGCACCTGCAGGGATGGTTTTGAAACATTAACTGTGGGCAGATGTAGGATAATGCAGAATATACAGGAACCTCTGCCAAGTGAGAACTCATGATATGCTTCCAACATGGAAATGACAGCTATCTTCCTACGTTAATATTTACATTGCACACCAGAATATCACAGTGACTATATAACGGAACTTTGAATTGCCAGCAGTGTTTCTTTTCTTTGCCTCTTCTGAAAGTACATACTCAAATTCCAAACAAATTCTCTACTAGCAGGGTGTTTTTATAAAACAGAAAAAAAATGTCTATGGGCATAATCATGACGATCACAGTTTTCAAAAACATCCAAAAAATGTCAGAGATATGTACAGATACTTAATTATTTCAGTGTTATAAACTCTTTTATATTAGAAGATAATAGGGGAGATCTTGAAATCAGGATTGTGTCATGTCACCTCACCCTCAAACGAAAGTCTAGGAGATAGCCCAGCCCACGGACACAGCCTACCTCTCCTTCAGAGTTCACGAGGTAAGTGCGGATGTTTCCTCCAGTGCCCCAGCTGCCTTGATTCTTCCACACGAGAACAGAGGGGGGGCTGTGAGATACACCTGCATCTGCACCCCAAATCTAGTCAGAAAGACATTCTGTAATTAGCTGTTCATGCATTTTTCTTTTAAATATACAATTCCCCCTAATTCTCCTACTTCTCTCTACATACCAGGTTTTTTTCTGAATTCCAATGGCTGTTTTACCCTACTTTTAACTATACTACTACCTGTAGTCTTAACTACAGTCTACTGGATTGAATGACTGCTCTGAAATGGTCTCATTTCTTTAAGAGGTTGAGCAGGATTAGTGTTCCAAACTGGGGCAAAGGTATCTGACAACAAATAGTCCTTGAACTGTTCCCCAAAATACCTTTTTCTTCAACTTTCACTGTGCCCCAAAAATGGTCTTAAATACTCAATTTCTATATTAGCGCTTCAGTATTTATGTTCTGTATTTTTGTAACTGAAATCCTGCTCTTACGAGATCCAGAAAACCAAAAGTTATACACCAAATCATGCTGTACCAAACTTCAAGATTTACAATTGTTGTCATAGCATCAACAAAAGAATATGTTGTTGACATACTGTAAGTACAACTTACTGTAACGGTCTGCCCAGCTCTGAGGACATACTTAGGAGTAAATTTGTAAGCAATTTCTTCTCCATCTCCAATTTGTCTTTTCAGCCTCCAGTTACCCAAAGACTGATCCTAATGGAGAGAGTCAGAAGGTTATTTAGAGCGAACAAAACAGAGCATACAGGCATCTGAGCTTTCTTTAGGTGTTTGTTATTAAATTAACGTGAATATAAATTTATTTGCATGGTTGTTAGACATCTGCATTCTACCTTGAAAAATTTTTCTATATCCAGTAAGAGTCTAAACTGTAAATCCCTTAAGGTCATTCAGCAAAATTTTGAAGGGTATTCATTTCACACAACAACGTTCTGCTAGACAGCAGGCTGTCTCCATGAGCAATATTCCAGCACACGTTTACACATTTGGAACACAAACTGTGTTCTCTTCCTGCAGCAAACATTACACTCATGTTAACCCACCATAACATTCAACTCTTCAGTGCCCCTGTTAATTCCTGCAGGATCTGCACCTTGAGATGCTGCTCCTACTCTCCCTGTGGCTGCACTTACTTGTGCCGCAAAGGGCTGTGTAACGTCTCAATTTAGCTCCTCCTCATTCTCTCTGAGTTCTGCTGACACTCACCTTCTCTGAGTTGTTCTTCAGCTGAACGTATTTGCCCTCCAGGTCTATCTCTTCTATGCTGATACTTCCTGTAGCTGAAGCTTGCTGGGACATTTGGAAGCTACTGCTACTACTGCTGCCACTGATACTCCCAGTGCCAATCCCGCTTGTTCCACTGCCGGAAAGCTCCTCTGCTTCGATACGTTTTCTCTTGCCTCGGGAAGAGCGAACAAGTGAAGTGCTGCTGCTGCTGCTGCTGGAGGTAGCCCGAGAGACTGTGACACGGGAGGAGGGACTTGGAGAGAGCTTCAACCTTAAAGCAATCAAGAAAGCATTTGAATTAACTCACCCAGGGAACAACAGACAAAGCTACAATATCATCAGTAACCAGACTGTAATGTGCTGCTGACAGCAGCCTCACTCTGTGTGTCAAGAGGACTGCACACATGAGGAGGAGGGGGCTACTCGTCCCTGAGGAATACTCTGGCAGTATGATAGGTGACATGGAAAGCAGTGCTAATGAGAGCAACACACATCACTTAACCCTCACCTCCAGCACAGCTACGACTAAACACACTATTCGCAGGCCACATGACTTAAAACCAGGAAAATGCAGAAGTACAAGCACTTAAATAAAAAGAGATGAAGACCAAGCACAGAATGATATATTCAACTGTACTCCAAGAAGACCACTATAAAAACCAAAATAAAATAAAGACAGTGTTCAGCTGAGAACAAGTGTTCCATGTAAGTGTTCCATACAACCCACTGTGGTGTGAAGCCAACATAACTTCAGTGAAAGAAAATCTGGGCATTCCTGCTCAAACAGTAAAAAAATAAGTGTAAGAAATGAAAATAACACCTGCTAGTACTTAGAAAAGAAGCTGGAATCTGTACGTACCTTTCCTCTTCTCCTTCCAGGAGTTTTCGGTAAGCACTGATCTCCATGTCCAGTGCTAATTTGACATCAAGCAGCTCCTGGTACTCCGTAAGCTGAAGCTGCATCTGGTCCCTCATGTCTGTCATTTCCCTCTCCTTTGCATCCAGCATCTTCCTAAACTTCTCCCGCTCACCAGCCATCATTTCCTCCAGCTCCCGAATGCGATCTTCTGCTGCACTGGCCTAGGCAGAGAGCACCAGGGAAAGCCCGGTTGGCAACCATGCAATTCCACTCAAAAGGTTAAAACTCATCTCCCTCCCAAATGAGCATAACCAAAAACTTCTCCATGTAAAATTCAGAAAATATGAAGGGCCAGAAATGCTAATATATCCACATGAAACAGTGCTCTGTGTTCAAGATGACAGCAAATTTAGTTCCTTTACCTGTTTCTGAAGGCCAGAAAGTTGGTAGCTGAGAGCTTCTATCCTCATGCGAGCCTCCTTCAGCTCCTCTCGAGCTGCACCAGCAGCTTTGTCATTTTGGTCAGAGGACAATTTGGCATTCTCCAGCTGGAAGGTAAGTTTTATACAGGTCACTTGCATTGAGCTAGATACCCAGCAATATCCTTTTGGTAAAAAATAGCAACTATTTAATCTTAAAAAATTTTAAATGGACATCTGGTGAGTTTAGGGTAAGAACTGCATAACATTAAGGAAATGCAGGAAAAGACCAGGAAAATCTATTTCAAACCCATTCCTATAGTATTTGCTTATGCTGTTAAAAAAAGAGTCTGTTAGCCCTGCCATTATACAAGCAGCCTTAGTGTTTCCAAAGAAGTGACCACGTGCTCTGCCCTGTTTGTCCTAAGACCAATCACACTGGGCAACAGCAAAGGCTGCCTACCAAGTCCATGTCCTGGTCCAACAGTTCCCTGGATGCCCAAGGGCTAACTCAGTAAAATATTCCACAGGTATTATGTCTCCTCTGGACACTTGCAACTCAGGGACTTCCTAAGCCAGAGACAATATTTTGCTGCTTACTGTCTCTCTGGATTTTTCAGGCAACCTTTTGTCTCTGCTTTTTGAATTTATGTGGCAACGAGTGTAGCTCTGTATTAATAAAAGAACAATCCTCTTTGAATGCCCAGTGGCAGATTCAGAAGAAACAATGTCCCTGCTTCTACTGAAAAAAAAACAAAAACAGAAACAATCACTCCTCATTCACCTTCCCCATGCTATTTACCCTTTTACAGACATCCACTGTATCTTTCCCTTCTCTCAAGGCATCTCTTTTCCAGGTGAAGTTTTATTTAAAACTTTCCTCATGCATGACCTCTTTCATTCTCTTAGTTGTCTTTGTCAGTCTGCTCTGTATTACTCTGTAGTGCCTTTGCAAGAAGCAATAAAACTACCCACGGCACTCCAGAGGACATGCTGCCAGAGGCAAACCATGTTTTTTGGTTTATTCTCTTTACTTTTTCTCTTTAATAGTTGTCAATATACAATTTGTTTTCTTAAATTCACCTAGGGAAGAAGCTTCATTTCTAGTGGCTAATTTTAACCAAATTAGAGAGCAACAACGGAGCTCAAAGCTGGTACTAGATGGGTTTCATCAAAGCAGACAGTGAGAAAAAGCATCCTTTGCATGCCTTGCAGCTGGACTTCAACAATTCTGCCACACACCATGGAATCTACCCAAAAACTAAACTGATCTAGAGATTCTAAGAACTGTTGCAGGCGATGTTTTTTAGCCATACAGCACAAAGCTTTATAAAAATCAATCTTCCTTAGCTCTGCTGTTCACTAAGTCCTAAGCAACACACAGAGCCTTCTTCAGGCTACAGGTTTTGAAGGAACTTCAACTACACGCTCCAGTACTTCTTGTAAACTTTAAAATCAAGAATATTTAAATTCTAACAACCATCCACTACCTTATAGTCATGCTGGCATAGTGCCAAATCCTCATATTTAGAATTTCTATTATTTATTATCAAAGATCATGATGATCTTTCTTACAGGCCCTCTTTAAGTATTCAAAAGTTGCAAAAGGTTTGCCCAAAGCTTTCTCTGCTCCAAGCTGAGCACCTCAGCTCTTCAGCTCTCTCCATAGCAGAGGGGCTCCGGCCCTCCAATCCCTTCTGTGGCCTCCTCTGGACTTGCTCCAGCAGCTCCACATCTGTTCTGTGCAAGAAGTGAGCTTCTACCCAAGACCATCTCATCCTGGACTCACTCGGTAGCTAAACCTAACAATCTGCTTTGACATCATATTCCTCCCCAGCTCAGGTCTCTAACAGGGACACATCTTTGTCTAGTAATGCACAGAACAAACTTCACAGCTAAGCCCCTTTCCCTTCACATTCCAACTTCATTTATAACAACCATCTTTTATGTGGGGAAAAAAGCAACTTAATTTATTCATCATTCCCCTGTTCAAATCTTGTCAGTATACTGACTGGCTATAAGCTCTGGCTATAACCTCCCTGAAAATGCACCTGCACTCAAGCCCTAGAGGAGGCCTTTGAACACTGGGATGAAGCTTCCTCAAATTACAATTACTGGTCTCCTTAAGAACAAAAGGGTTGGTGAAAATGGTTTTATCTCACAGACTGGGATTCCGGTCTGACAGCAGTGGTTACCTTAGCCTGATAGGTCTGCTCCAGCTCCATCTTATACAGTTTGACTTGTTCATCATGCTGATTTCGCAGATCCTCCAGAGCCTGAGTCATTTTGGATTCATACTCCTGTTGGCGGCTTGTGTCCACCTCGATCAAACGATGTTCATGTCGTTTTCTTGTCTCCCTGATTTCCTACACATGCAACAAAAAAACAGGGACAAATTCCCACAGTAAGGTAAACAGTACAAGCAATTAAATTCAGACAACAATTAACTATTTCAGTACTAACTACTTAATATAGAGGAGCTACAGTACGACAGGCCCTTAAGCCTGGGAACTGTTGCAGGCACTAACAGATCCAAGTTACTGTTCTCATTTGCAGGATATAATTCTTTAAAGTGATCCGACCCAAAAACAGCTTCAAAAATAGCCGTATACAGTGTCAGTAAGGAGCTGGTTTATGCTACAAAAATCAAAATGGGGGGAAGAAATAAGAAGAAAACATTAATTTTTACATAGCGAAAAGACTCCATGTGCCGCACTACAAACCCTTTCCTTCTCAACGTACATGCCGACAGTACAATAGCAGTCTACAAGGAATCAGATAAAAACTGATACCTTTTGTGACCATTACATATATTTAAAAAATCACTATAGAGAAAAATTGCTTCTCTTTCTAGATACTTGATGACTCTTCCTCATTAGATTTTGATTACAGTATCAATAAAGCAGCAACCCAAGCAATCCTGAAGACATAAAAATAATTTTTTATGGTCAGAGTTTGTATTAAGAAATTTTCATTTTTAGAGAAGTATGAGTTTCCTCTGCCTAAGAACACTAGTCCCAAACTAGTAAGGTAAGGCTTACTCATGCACTTATTCATGCTGAGCCATGCAGAGACCTGGTCAGGTCTGCATGTGTGGTATGAGAAAAACAATTTCTTCCTTCAGGGCAGGACAAACAACCAGGGAGTGGTTCTGAGTACTGGGAGGAGGCCTGAAGTCAGCAGCATGGGCCATGAGGAAGAATAGCAAGTAAAGCAAGGCTCAATTTTGCATGCCTACACCAAAGTCATACCAGGTTAATACAAATTCAGAGCAACTGTGCTAGTTGTTTCGCAGAAATGCTCTACATCTAAAAACAGATCCACAGAAACATGCCCTTTTGCTGACAGTAACGTGCCCCGAACTGATATGGAAGAAGCTTTCCCTTCTGTGGTGAATTTTTACACCAAAAAAACTACAAGCAGCAGTCTCTCAGTTAACTGTAGGCAATGACAGCTCAAAGGCCTCAGGAAAGTCATGGGGGACTACAAAGGCTCAGGTGAAGGGCTGAGCTGACCCAGCAGTTCAACACCGCCAGAATAAGCAGGCCTCACCTGCCACACTCCCAATCATGATGTTCTAATTCTAATGGAGATTTGGACCCTTCACTGAAGCAAACCCATTCATTAACCTAAAGAAAATCCGTTTCTTTTTTGCTTTGTGTTGAATTGGTCCATGCAAGGATCAGAGAGCTCCAGGGATGGCTGGAACACCCACCCTTGAGCAGAGCAAGCTTTAAGATTAGCTTCTGCTGTCTCATTTAGCTTGACTTTCAGTCAGTAGCAACACATTCTCCTCAAGAAGCAAAGTTATTTTAAGGTCCTACAACCAAACAAGAGTCTGTCACTGCAGTCACATGCATCAATCCAACCACTTCAGGGCATGAAAGTGAGAAAACGGTCAGTACAATTCAAGGTGATCTCCCTGGTTGGTTTCTTTGCCCTACTCCAGCTCCTGTCTCCTGTCCTTAGCCACACAGCGCTGTCCCATCCCTTAAACCAGTCTGGCACTCATTTGGATTCCACGGTAAAACAAAACTCAGCCACTTAGCTGTCAAAAATTAAATTCAACTAAAAAACTCTAAGTACCTTACTAGCTAATCAGACTGAAATGATTTGGTGCATGGTGGGCCAAACATCACACCTAGCATAGGTGAGATGAAGGGCAGAAGCATGTGGCAACTCTCACTGAATGAGTCTGTAGAACCACCAAGGATGGAATAAACTGATGAAACACTTCACATCTGGTACAGAGAAAAGGTCATGCTTCCCCTTCGCAATTTCCACTTTTACAAAACCTCTGGTCCTCACCAGAGGCACTCACTAAACAGGAAGAAAACTATCTCTGCAAAAAGTAGGGCAGTTGCATACTATTCTTGTCAATAAAACCAGGTTATAGTCAGGTCCAACAACAACCAAAGCTAGTGCAAGTAAGGAGCAGGGCCATGCAACCAAGTTCAGAGAGACAGGGAACAAGACTTTCCCTTTCCCACAGCAGTTCAGCTGCTCCATTAGTTCACTTGCCCATGAAACAATACCCTCTCATGCCAACTCCACCACTGATTTACCACGTAAAAAGGTGAAAAACCTTTAACTATTTTATTACTCAACTCATTTAAAGGAAGAATAATACTAATTTTCCCTACCTGAACTAGTTAGTAGCTACTTATAGTCAGTTTGATTAAAAGCTAACTAAACTTTGGACTATAACAAGATTACTATGTTGATAATACCTCCTCAAACACATTTTTTCTGAAATCCAAATCCTCTTGCAAGCTCTGACACCGATTTTCCAGGTCCACACGCATAAGCGTCTCTTTCTCCAACTGCTTCTTAGCCACAGCATGTCCGTCTTCAGCCTAGTACAGAATTTTAAAGATAAAGACTTTATTTTGTCTGGATTCCTATTTTCCAACCATAAACCCTTTCTGGTCTTCATCTGATGTCTCTGGACCAATTATTCACAATAACAAATCTAATGTCAAGCCACTGATTTAAAAAAAACCCAACCAATGAACCACTGTCAATAAAAGAAACAAAACAAACAAACCAACAAATCAATCCCAAAAAACACCACCAACAAAAAAAAGAACATGTGTGTGCACCATTGGATATTTAAACGACGCTTTCATCTTTGCATACCAGCTATTTGAAATGTAGGATTATTTCAATACATTGCAATACTGGAGCTGAGGATTATTAATTCCTCAAGCACAATGTCTTGCATCTTCTTCTTCTTGCTAGCATAGTCCCACTGGGGACTCCAGCACAAGTGTAAAATTATTCAGGACCTTACAAAAGACAACATTTAGTAACCTGATATCCCATGAATATAAAAACATGAGAAATGTTTTTAAAAAAAAGCTTTTGATGAGCAAAATGTCCAAAACACTATGTTGTTTTGGTTGTTTTACAGAGATTTCTTAGTTTTGCATCCAAGAGGGGCAGGCAAAGGTTCAGCAGTAAGCAAGGCGGATCGATGATGTTCACACTATAAACTAACTGCACAGCCTGTCTTGTGCTAAAGCAAGGAAACATTCCCTGTCATACCTTGGCAAGCTGGGCACGCAGATCAGCCACCTCTGCTTCCAGACTGCGTTTCTCGTTCAGGACAGTATTGAGTTCTGCTTCACTTCTATGGAAGAGAACTTCCAGATCCTTAATGCGACCCTGCGCCACAGACAGATCTGTGTCCTTCTTCTTGTAACTGGAAAAACAAAAGTTCATTATACTTATATGTGGGTGCACATCCATCCTGAGCATGTCCTGGTCACAGCCACAGGTATTTCGGTATCAGACACCTTTTAACAGGCCCTACACAGGTCCTGCAGTAACCCGCAAATGCTGATCAGTGACCTGCAACACCCCTGGAACGCGCAGCTGGTACTGTGTGCTGTAAGTTCATGGCATGGTAAAGAATATGCCATGGACAGGCAAGGGGAAAACAAGAAGGCAACTCTGGCAGCTAAGAGCTGACAATACGCACATGGTGTAAACAGAATTTTTCATCTTGCAGCTGCACAGCACATTAAACTGCTGAAATCTTTTACTTCAGAGTACAGCCCATGAGAAGGAGTACATGCAATCCCCAAAGAGGTCTGAGCATCCCCAGGGTTTTCTATTTGATGTGGCCAAGCCTATTCCTCATGATGTATTCCCACACGAAGTATAATGTAATTCACTATGGAAACATGGTCACCTTTCAGCAATAAAACAGTATTTCCTCAGCGATATCCATTACAGGCAAAGCATCTCTGACTGCTTTAAATATGACTATTTGAGCTGAAATCATCAAGGTCACTTCCTCCTGCCTACCAAGTATTTATCAATCTTTTCCTCTAACATACTGACTTTCTGCAGCTTCTCTAGGTGTATGTCGTTCTGTGATTTAAAAAACTGTTTTCTTATTTGCAGTAATCCCTCCTTGTTGCAGCTTCAGCTCGCTGTTCTAATCTCACACCACTCCAGACGCAGGGAACAGCTTTTTATCTTTTTTAACAAAAATTCCCCATGATGGAGTATTGGTGTGCCCTACAGACAGTATTTCTTTACATGGTTCAGCATGATATGCTGAAGTCAATACCCTTATTTTGTGATGCACTCTAGATACAAGGCTCACGTCTCCTCTCTGCATTCCTTGGTGTAGATCTTGGAATTTGTTTTCATTTAACTGTAACCAATTTTTCTTAATCATTGGTCCAGTCTGTCACTGTGAATTCTGTTCTGCAACATAGGTGCAGTGTCTTCACTCAGCAGCTTGCAGGAGATGTATAGACAAAACATGACTTCCTAAAAGACAGTTATTTAGCAGCAATGTCACAGGCCACTGAGTCATACGTGTTGTGTAGTAAAACAAGCCACTGTGCTGTGCCACAGCCAGTCAGACCTGGGAGCCTTTTGCCTGTGCAAGACCCAATTAAAAGAAAAAAAATAATAATAAAAGAGTACTCTCCTCACCTCTTATTGAACTCCTCAAGTTCTGCTCTCAGTTTTCCTATTTCAATCTGTAATCTAGCTCTCTCTTTGGCAGTTTCATCCAGAACTCTTCGGGCATCAGCCAATTCAGACTCATAGAGACTCTTGATTCCACTCACCTAAGGAAAAAAAGCATCCAGGTATGAGAACATCCCAAAGACTATTAGAGAACTGAAACAGAACCAGGTTTCACATAAGTTTCTTTGAAAAAAAGGGTGTATGATATTGATTTCTGCTATTTAAGAACATTCTATATTGAACATTTTCAATTAATGGGCAGTCCCAAAGACAAGATTTAATGTTTAATTTAACAGTACAACATAACAAAACATACTATATTCGAAGTGTGCAAGTCATCCAAAGAGATAAACTGAGGCAGATCAGTGCACCCTACAATCTCAGCTTGTTATTCGCGCTCATTTCTAATACTGCTGCTTTGGGAGACTTTTTTTTAATAAACACTTTAAGACAGTTTGTGGAATACAAGCCCAAGGGCCCAGTTTGACTCTGCTGCCCTTGCACTATAAAACTAAAAGGAATCTGAAACCAGATGAACTCCAGAAATGTGAAATGTTCAGAAATGAGCTTGCACTCCGGTTCTCTACCTCAGAGGATAAGGATCTACAGACCTCTCCCTGTCCCAGTTCAATATAGCACATAATCAATTAGCTATTCAGACTGCATGAGGCACTTCAAAGTCTCCTACACCTTAGTTTTCTTTAGAATGCAAGATTATTTGAAAGGTATATCAGATAGCTAAAATGTTCAGGCCTTATAAGATTGCTGCTATTGCTTCTGTTAAAGGGACCAGAACAATCATCATAGTATCAAAGAATATGCTGAGTTGGAAGGGACCCATCAGGATCATCCACTCCAACTCCTGGCCCTGCACAGGACACTCCAACAACTCCATCACGTCCTTGAGAGCATTGTCCAAATGCTTCTTGAACTCAGATGGCCTTGGGGCTGCAACCACTTCTCTGGGGAGCCTGTTCAGTGCCCAACCACCCTCTGGGGGAAGAATCTTTCCTAATATCCAACCTAAACCTCCACCGACTCAGCTCCAGCCATTCCCTCGGGTCCTGTCACTGATTCATGAGAACGAAGAGATCGGTGCTGCCGCTCCACTGCCCCTTGTGAGGATGTTGAAGACCCCAGCGAGGTCTCCCCTCAGTCTCCTCTTCTCCAGGCTGAACAAACCCACTCTGCTCTTCACTGGTGCAGCCTCACTTTCAGTACTGTGTATAGTTTTGGGCACTACAATATAAAAAAACCCCAAAAACCTATTACTAATATAAATTCAGGAACACAGCAATCACAGAGTGAGAAAAGCCAAAACAAGAATGCACAAATTTTAGGAAGACAAATTTCATAACAAAGATAAAATGTAGAAGCAAGAAAGCAAAATGTTCTATTCCTAGAAGTAATATTTCAGCATCAGAGTGGCACCAATGACAGACACAACCATCTGGTCTTCAGAAAGACTGATTAAAAGCAGTCAGGATATAATTAAGTTCCTGATAGACTATACTTCTCATAAAACTTCTGAAATTAACTAAAATGTGACAATACGAGGGCTGAGAAGCCTTAGTTTACAAGCATACCACACACTAGAAACAACTTATCCACGCAACAATCTATCCATGCAACCTTGCCTCTTTTCTTTTAAGAATTAATTCTTTCAAGGAGAATTCCATCTAAGTTTGGGTTTGGTGGGGTTGTTTTTTCTCCACAGTCCCCGGCAAGAGGCTATCTCTGTATTATCACTTACAAAACTCAGCAAGTTCTATGAAGAAGCATACCATGACTATGCTAAACTCTTTCATGTAGAACCCTACAATGAAAAAAAAATTGGAGATTACAAGCTGTAAAGCCTTTCCTTATGGATGATCCTTGAGCGAAAATACAGTCTTTGCAAATCACAATACAAAATACATTTGCCCAAAAGTGAAGCACTGGTTCTGCACCATCACATACTGCACCTACAGCTCTCCTTCTCAAATGCCAGCCCTTCGTTAGACCCTTTGGCTCCTCAATGTGCTCAAATCCTGTCCCAGGAGACCTACCAGGAACTTGGGGCTGTATTGCTGTAGGTTCAGAGACACACACTAAACCACAGTGCAGGATGCAAGGACAAATCCCTTCCCAGTTCCCCAGGACATAAACTGGAATTGCACGTCAAGGTATAAAGGAAGGTAGCCTTTTTCCTGAGGTTTTCATGAATACTGTCACAAAGAGGCGTTGCTGGTGTTATACTTACAACAGGCCTTAAGCAATTTATGCTTTTGAGGCATTACAGAAAATGCAGAGCTTAAAAACACCAAACAACAGTAACATGAACGAAGGCTAAACACTTCATGTAATTCCTGTGTAGAGACAGTATAGCTTGATGGATCTAAAAATCATGATGAAAGCTGCTCCCGAACCTGTTATTAAAAAGAGAACCAGAGTTTGTGCTGCTTTAATTAGAAAGGACCGGCTCATTCATGGCATAACTCACAGCTCATGGTAGGAGCTTAGTATGTATTTTTTCTTCTGCAGCATGTTAACTTCTTCTCTGCTCTTTTTCCAGCAACACACATGAGAAAGAAACACACAGGTCCCATTCACAATCAAAAAGCCATATTCACTAGAATTTCAAGCTAATACACTGAGCAGACAGAAATAACTGAGACATAAGGACACACTGCAGCTTCCAGCAAAAGGAGGCAGGAGCAGACAGCTGGGAGCAGTAACACCTTCAATCCATGAAAAACAAAACCACAAAAAGCCCTTGCTAGAACTCTAACAACAGGATGCAAAGAGCATATGGATTCATGATAACACTGATAAAAGTTTCTGATGACCAAATTGCATCTGGGGACAGTTCAAGATGGTCTTTCTAGGCCATAAAAAAAATAGTATCATATTTATTTTCAGCACTGGTCAAGTAGAGAAAAGAGACCCAAATGCAGCAGTAGTTTCAAATGAGAACAAGTGGTGACAGCTCAGCAGAACTGGCCTGGTATTAGGAGCTTGGCAACACTTCTAGTCCAAGATGGTTTGTCACAGAAAGCATTCTTCTACCCAGAGAGAAATTCTGGGAAATATTTCTGTTCCCTGAAACTGTCAACCCCCCAAACTCTGTTTTGGTGGAAGGAACTTGACTTAAGAGTCTAATGACTCACTGAAAATCTTCAGAACAGTACAGTCCCAAAAGTGCCACTGTTTAGTGTACACGTAAGATTTTGCTTTGTATTGACTCTACAGACACTCTTCTGCCCACTCCCTTTTTTAAATTTCTTTACATTTGCTACTCAGTTTGGTCTCTAGTACAGTGACACTTCCAGCTGTTTTTAAAAAGATGCTGTTAGAGCAAAGCAGGACCTCCTAGGACAAGCCTCACCTGCCCTCTCTGGACAAAAATTAAAGCAAGCAAACAAAAAGTCAACAGGAACAGCCAATATCCACAGCAACAAGAGAAGCAAGTTGAGTAAGTGCTTCTGGCTACTGTGAAGCCCATTTGTGGTTCTGTCTCATCACACTTCTGTGCAGAACACCACCAGACAGCACCTACCCATTCTTGGAACGCTCCCAAGGAATACTTCATTCAAGAGACAACCTGTCTGATGACATCTTCCATCAGGAGAATCCATCAGTTCCAACTCCTTCATTTGTCATTCCTCATCACCTTGCTTGGGTTACATCAACCCCTTGTTTCCTGCTCTCCACATTTCAGAAAGACACAAACACATACTTGAAACCTATGCCAACCTTCAGTATAAGGCAGTAAGAGTAGCAGCTGGAAGCCAACGCTGAATGGAAAAAGCATAGAGAACAAGGCATCATACAATTCTTCACTCGCATATTAAAAAAAAAAAAAAAAGAATTCTGAGCCAAAGATTGCTTCCAGGCACCAAAACCCAGCAACCACCAAACACTGCTAATTTGTCTAATCCTATTGTAAATCAATTTAGCTTTTGGATTTCACATCAGAGAGTATCACACAAACACAGCTAGGAGATTAAGACCTACTGCTTGATAATTTTATATCATGCCTTAATTCTTTGTGTTGTGAGAAACGTTCCTAGACAAATCTGTTTGGACTCATGACTTGGAAGCCTCAGGTTTCTCCTCATCTCTTCTCCAGATTTGCTCCTGGTCAGAAATTGTTATGCTGCTCTGCTAATATTTTTTTCCCTTACAGGCTCTAGATGTTTTAAAATAGGGTAAGAGACTGCATGCAGTACTCAGAATACAGAAACAGCATTGATTTACACAGTGATTATTGACCAAGGAAAACAAGAGACATTACAGGAGATCAGAGAAATAGAACATGCAATTTTCTAAGTGTAATTCTAATAGATTTCAGTTAGTCCAAGCTGTAATCCAGAAGATGACATCTGATCTTATTTTCATATGTTAATGGTGAGTGCCCATGGAGTGGCTTATCCACAAAGCCACAAGAGAGAAACCTGGTTCTCAGCAGCACCCAGAAGCAGGTTTGCCAGGAACAAGTTGACTTGGTTTTAGCATCCTTGCAGAAGCAAGAGAAGAAAAAAAAAATCTAGGACTGTTGGAATTCTGAGGAGTTTATTAAAACAAGTGTAAAAAAGCCATTAAGAATAAAATCTTTCTAGAAAGCAAGATATTGTAAAAAGACTTTCCCTCTGGTTTCAGGGGCTTGGGATTCCTGAAGGCTAGTCTGACCGCAACAAGGCTTTAAGTACATTGGCCTTTCTTATGTCTGACTTAAGCCAGGATCTCCTTGCTCATCCATACAGGTCTCCTGTCACCTTTGTTCCATTTACTGATTGTTGCAATGGACTACTCTTGGTCTTGGGAGAAGATTATAGTTGAATATCAACCCAGCTCTCTGAGACCCCTTTCTATCCAGGGCTGTAAACCATGGGATTCTTCCAATCAGAGAGCCCTGAAGTCGCTAAGGTCTCCAGTGTTGTGGTCCTGCTTCTTGCTCTGGTCCATCCACTAAAGGTCCTGAACTCCACTGTCTCATGATCACTGCCCTGACCTAACATCCCTGACCAGTTCCCTCTTATTTATTAAGTAATAGGTCCAGGAAAGCACAAAGACAGTGCATGTGAGGCTTCATCAAGTTGTTTGAAGCAGGCCTCATTTACATCTTCTTGATCAGATCAGGTGCTTGACCCACACTGCCCATCTTGGTCTGTCCAACAAGCTCTCAGTTAATTCATAACTTGTCCTTAGGCAGAACTCCAGGCAATCCCACTGCTCTCTCTCACGAAAGGCAACTAACTCCTCACCTTCCTGAAAAGCTTGTATCCATTTGCCCAGCACAGCACTCTAGACATGTGAGCTATCCCTGATTCCAGAGAGGTCAGTGTTCTGTTACATGCCCACAGACTTCTCCTCGCCCGTCTGCTGCTCATGCTGCACACATTAGTGCTACAGGCACTTCAGGGAGACACCCAAGTGTGACAATTCTCCAGGAAGGGCAGGAGAGCCATCCCCATTCCTTCAGACATTTCCTTCTTTACATGCCCAAGCTTGGGATGTTTCCATTTCATCATTTTTCCTATTACTTTCTCCTCTGTTCACATAAGCCCAGGCCTTTGCTTGCTTACCCCATCAACCACTTTCTCACCTGGTTTTACCTGAGCAGAATCCATCCCTCCCCTATCACTCCCAGTTTAAAGTACTTAGCAGGTTGACCAGCCCTATCAGTAGATACATTTGCCCTACTTTGTCATAGAATATGGTGAGTTGCAAGGGACCCATCAGGATCATCCAGTCCAACTCCTGGCCCTGCACAGGACACCCCAACAATCACTCCATGTGACTGAGAGAATTGTCCAAATGCTTCTTGAACTCAGAGACAGCCTTTGTTTTGTGACCACTTCCCCAGGGAGCCTGTTCCAGTGCCTGAACACTCTTTGGGGGAAGAACCTCTTCCTGATATCCACCCTAAATCTCCTCAACTCAGCTCCAGCCTTTCCCTTAGGTCCTGTCACTGGTTACGAGAACCTGCCCCTCCCTCTGCCCCTCAGGAGGATGCTGAAGACCCCAATGAGGTGTCCCCTCAGTCTCCTCCAGGCTGAACAAACCAAGTGACCTCAGTTCATAAGGCTTCCCTTCCAGACCCTTCACCATCCTCTGGACAGTCTCAAAGAGCTTAATGTCTTTTTTCAATTGTGGTGCCCAAACCTGGCCGCAGGACTCAAAGTGAGGCTGCTGCAGTGCAGAGCAGACTGGGACAATCCCCTGCCTTGCCCGGCTGGCAATGCTTTGCCTGATGTCCCCCAGGACATGTTTGGCCCTCCTGGCTGCCAGGGCACTGCTGACTCATACTCACCTTCCCATCAACCAGGACCCCCAGGCCCCTTCCCACAGCTGCTCTCCAGCCTCTCATTCCCCAATCTATACTCATAACCAGAGTTGCCCTGTCCCAGGTGCAGAATCCAGCACTTGCCCCTGTTAAACTTCATCAGGTTGGTGATTGTCCATCTCTCTGATTTGCTGAGGTCTCTCTGCAGGGCCTCTCTGCCCTGAAGGGAGTTGACAGCTCCTCCCAGTTTAGTGTCATCAGCAAACTTACTTAGTATTCCTTTGAATCCTGCATCCAAATCATTAATGAAGATGTTAAAGAGAACTGGTCCAAGGAAGGAGTCCTGTGGAACTCCACTAGTGACCAGTCTGATGTTACCCCAGCCACTGAAACCCTTCATGCCCAACTCGTGAGCCTCTTGCTCACCCATTGTGTAACATGGTTATCCAGCTGTACGCTGGACATTTAGTCAGGTGGATCCTGTCTCTCTGCAGCAGTTGTCAGTCCTGAAAGACAGTTCCATGGTCACAGAACCACAGAATGGTTTGGGTTGAAGGGGATCTTAAAGCTCATCTCTTTCCACTCCCTATGGAAGGCAGGGATACCTTCCACTAGCCCAGGTTGCTCCAAGTCCCATCCAACCTGGCTTTGAACACTCCCAGGGATGGGGCAGCCACAGCTTCTCTGGGCAACCTGTGCCAAGGCCTCACCAGCCTCTCAGGGAAACACTTCATTCCCATATCCCATCTAACCCTGCCCTCCGGCCTTCTCTGGACTCACTCCAGCAGCTCCATGTCCTTCTGATGTTGGGGACCCCAGGGCTGTAGGCAGCACTGCAGGTGGGGTCTCATCTGAGTGGGACAAAGGGGCTGTCTCTGAGAAGCAGCAACAAACCTTCCCAGATGACAGGCTAGGCCAAAAAATGGGTCCCTCCGCTATGAAAATATAACTCCAATCTGAAGGTGATGGAAGAAATAAAGCTAAAAGCTCAAAACAGAGTTCAGAAAGAACCAGATGTACAGGTTACAGCCCAAGCCACTCTATGTCCATGTACACCCAAGCATAACTCTTCCTGCACAGAGGCCAAGCTGGACACACTACAAATCACACTGCAAATGTGCTTTCACTTTTTTCTATTCTTTTGATGTCCAAAGACCCTGTAAATTTGTAACTGGGCAACACAGGAAACAAGGAAATAAGAAAGCAGATGTTTCCATAGCAGACTCTGAAAGACACAACTGCTGGGTGTTCTCTTCTACCAATCTGTGCTGGGAGCACTCAGCAAAACTCCCTTGAGTGGATCAAGGGCAGACACCAACACAGACCCTTCCACAGCAACCACGTGAGAAGACCCACGAGACATCGCTCAGTGAAGACATGAAACACATTAAGAAGGAACCAAACCAACACACTAGACAAGAAACATGCTCCAGCCAACCACAAGTGACTCCAGCCAAATTTGGTGATGCAACATTCATCTCATTAGAATGCATTAACGTGCAAAACACAAGTGTATTCCCACCAGGTGTGGCTCAATACGTTATTGACTCAGTTATGGATTGACAAAGGACTGACAATCCGCTATGGCTCAGACTCACCAAGAACACCAGTCAAGCTCTCACGAACAATGAAGATGTGTGTTGTGTCATCTCCCAGATGATGTCTATAGTGCCAGAAGACCACTTAATCCAGGCTTTTGGAGGCTATAACTTAGTGACCCAACATCCACAGCAGCACCTGAACGTGTATTTTGCAGGTGGCAAACAGGCAACACCAGACCCACATACCCTGGTCATGACAGTAGCTCTGGTGGACACAAAAAGCACAGCAGCTCCAGTACTGGCAGATAAGTGGAGACCAGGTAAGACTGCAGCCACCTGCACTCGGATCCACATAGCTGAGAAGACACAGGTGAAGAGGGAACCTCCACAGATACTGTTTTTGTCACAAGGGCAATTGCTGTCAGTGGCTGAGGCTCCCAGGGACCTCCTCTTCTTTTTCTCTGTAATTCTCCTTTCAGAGGGTGAGCACAGTAGGGTGTCCTCAGAACAGTGCAGTAATCCCTCCTGTGCCCATCAAAACATCTATTCTGTAAGGCTGCAACCATAAGCAGTGCAGGGGAGGGCAGGGAGCTAGTAAAAAGGAACTGAGGAGAGTTCTGGGAGTCTCCTCTTAGCCCTTCCATTATTCCCCCACACAGACTCATGAATTGGGTTATTGGAATAGTGACCCCCAAGTGTGAGAACAGCATCAGTCATGTACTAGGGAGGTAGAAAAAATCCAAGGAGATGAGCTAAATTTCTTTTCTGTCACAGGCTAAGCTACACAAGGGGACTGATGCAGGAGAACAGAAACGGAATGAGGACAATTTTATGTTCCCCCACCTACACAGGCAAATTTTTTTTTGCATTTCACAGAATCATTTTCTGAGTTGGAAAGGACCAACAAGGACCACAGAGTCCAACTTTTAAGTGACTGGCTCACAGAGGGATTGAACCCACAACCTTGGTGTTATTGGCACCAAGCTCTACCACAATCTGTGAACTCTCCTCCGTACCAGCCCATTTGTCTGAAGGTTTACTGTGTACACTTATTTCTCTAAAGGCCTACTGCATACAAGTAAAGGTAAAGCACCACTGGACATGGTTAAGAAAAGCAGGGGAAAGGACTATAATTAGGAAAGACCTAAAGATTAATCAGCTGCAAAGTCCCTTTTCTCTGCTGTTAAGAGGTGGCAGCCCGTGTTCCTCAAAAAGCAGCTGATCAGGATGTTCCTTCTCCTGGTTGTTTTAATCACCAGTTTGCAGAAGATTGCAGAAAACAGCCTCTGTGTGGCAATCTTGGCATGGCTTTAGAACAAAATCACTCCTGTTGTGCTTTTTGAGGAACACGGGTAATATCTGTCTCTGACAGAACAGCGACTATGGTCCTTGCCTGAACAGCATCAGTAGAACTTCTTTCGTCTAGAAGATATTACCCTAAACCAGAGGTTTGAGAGCAAGATCAAAACTGTTCCCACACATGTAGGGTGGGGGCAGGAAGTGCCAGGGTCATCCATTACCCAGGACATGCCAGGTCATGTCAGTCAGTAATGGTCTCACCCAGCTCAGGTGTGGTCACTGTGGGATACTGGAGTGACAAGCAAAGGACAAGCACCTGTCTCATGAGACCATGCTCCTGTCCACTGCTTGCCATAGCCATCCTCAGCTTTGGGATATTCACCTTGGATCATGAAACCAACTACTCTCAAGGTAAAAGTCTCCGGTGTTAACACTGGTGAGCAATCCCTCCTGCCTGCACCCCACAACATGCATCTACCTCTGTGACAGATGATGTTTTCTGCCATTAACAAAGATAAGCCACAAATACTAGAATATTCATTCAGCTTTTATAAATAAAAAAGATCAGAGTCAAATCTACACACAGTTTAGGCCAACCAATGGGAATTTTTATCTTGAACACCCTGAAAAAAGAAAATAGTCTCTTATAAGCTTGTAGAGCTAATACAAAAGATATAATAATGTAGACAGAACAGTATGCTGATATCACTGGACTACATTTAACTGTGCTTCTACACCTAAGTTGCTCTGGGGTTTGTTTCGGTTTTGTGGAGTTTCAAAGGTTTATTTTTAATTAATATCTTATTTCGCACTAAGCCTAATCATTTTATGAATGCAAATTCCAACAGTTAATACGGAAACTGAATTGTCAGTAAAAGATCCAGTTTACTAGATTGGTCACAAAAGCGAAAGAATAAGATTCTCCCATTTCAGTAAAATCAAAATCTGACAGCCATGTGAGATTTTACTGCTCCCATAGTCCCAAACCACTGCGCACTATCCAGCATTAAAACGATAAAACTACTAAGTTTCCTTTTGTGGATATATGTTAAGAATAAACAGAACTTCCAAAAGGGATAGGGAAAGTACAAAGGTGGTCCAGAGAAGAGCTGAAGCATCAGTGTCAAAGAAGAGCCTGATGAATCCTGACAAAGTCTGTTATCATGTATCTAAAGATTAAGACATTTTTGAAGTCTGGATGAAAAAAACTCAAGGGCAAAGTAACCAAAAGATTTCTATCAAAATTCTCAAGTTTATTTTCCGATTACTGCATCAGAGTACTTTTCCAGAATGGACAGCATGCGGAACTGCTATCAGGAGTTCCTTTATGTTCATATCAAAGTCTAATGAGATTATATCTACATTGTCTGCCTGTCCTCCTGCTCCTGCTACATGTGTGCTGGCAATAGAATTACAGTCTGCCTCTTGCATTTCAAATGAATACTCCTTTTAGTCTGCAGGGATCTACAGCATAGAAGTTCCTTCAACTAGATGTGGTTATTCTGTTTACAGCATGATTTCACATGGAGCAAGCACAGCGATGTCTCATGTTTAGAAATATCTAGTTATTTTGAAAACCTAGATGTTACAATATACCATTAAGCGATACAAAGGGACTTTAAAGGTACTTCAGACTTGGGCATACACTGATTGCAGGTACACCAGCCACTCCCCAAACAAGACATTATCATATCTGTTCTGCTTAAACTAACCTAACCTAAACCCTCCTCCCACCACCCTTAGCATCATTAAACCAGACCCTTAACGGGCGAAAGAAGGAAGAAGAAAAAAATTTTAAAAGCCTGCACAGTGGTATAGCAATCCATCACATCCCAGCAGTTACAGTACAGGCTGCTCGTTTACTGACAGGCTTTCCACAGCAGTTTAACTTCAGCTCAGCGGTGGGACACCGCACCTCGCTGAGGGGGTCTGGGCTGGCACAGGATGGGTGGGACTGTCCCCAGCGTGTCACCGACCGCCCTCAGTGTGTCACCTACTACATCCTTCCTCCACAAGGGAAGGAGAGTCCTGGGGGGAAGCAGATAACCTAGAACAGGGAAACGCAAAGCATGGCTTCAGAAAAAGGATCATTGAGTTCTGCCTCCGAGATCACAGGAAGCAAATCGGAGCCGTTTACAAGAATTTGATTCCGACTGTTTATGGGGGTCCGTGAAAGACTTCCTCTGGTGAGAGTCAAAGTCAGTCTAAGCGATTTCAAACCTCCCATCCCATCGCATCAGTCGTCAGGACAGGACACCCAACACGGCGGTGCCGGGGCGGGACGGGTGTGCTGGTTACGGGGCATCGG
>VZRE01010631.1:167501-182498 GCA_013396775.1 Cephalopterus ornatus
CGCTAAGATGGCGGGAGGGCGGCCCCCGGCGCCGCGGCGCTGCCTGGGACATGCAGTCTGGGCGCCAAGATGGCCGCGGGGCCGCAGCCGCGCCCGCCATTTCGCGCCGCCTATTTCGCGCCGGCGGCTCCGGTCGTGCCTCAAGGACAGACGCGGGAGCGGGGCCGATCCTGAGGGCAAGAGGTTTTGGTGGCAATGCCGGGAGGGACCGGAGCAACTGACAGGACAGAGACTGAGCCTCACCCGGCTCTGCTCCCGCTGGAGCCGGTGCCCGGCTCCGCCCGCGGGGTTCAGGCCTGTGGGGTGACGGGTTCCCTGACAGGCCGTGTTTGTGTGTTTTCACAGTAGTTCCCTAAAACATCATCCGCAGCCCCGTGTGGGCTGTGTGAGCTTGCCGGGCTTTGCTGTTGGCTCTGCACAGGTCAGGGACCGGCTGAGTGCTGAAATCGGGGGTGGAGAGTCTTGGAAAAAACACAGATCAGCGTTTCCCAAGGGAGAGTTTTTAGGAGTGCTGATTTGTTGGTTTCAGGAATTCAGTAACTTCTTCCTAAATTTTACTGAGAGGGTGCAAGTGCCTCCCAGTCCAGCCGTTCGGAAGGAGGCTATCCTGAAATCCTTTTGCAGCCCCAGGGAATGCAGCCAAACTGTACACATTAAAACCCACAGAGAAGTTTTCCCTTCCTAAAGATTTGGAGTAGTACTTTTCCCAAAGACCCCAAATTCTGTCAGTTCTTGCACGTTAACTAATGTAAAGTGGATCACCATTCCCAAAGCTCTCCCTGCCCTTGGACCTTTTAGCTACCAGGGAGGGCTGAGAAAATAGAGATTTTCTGCCTGAGAAGTACTAAAAACAGACTCATCCATATGGAGAGCAAAGAGAAAAAGTAGAATGAGCATGATGCAAAGGTGAGACGACAGGTCTGGATAGAGAAACAGGAAAGACAGCAAGAAAATATTGCACACGATGTGAAAAGAAACTTAAGAAGGCAGGGTGAAAAAGTAGGTGTTTGTCCTCAGAACTAAAACGATGCTTACGTTAGAGGATTTGAGATTCAAGTACACCTCAAACAGAAAAATCTCAAAATAAATCCAGGAATTCTGGATGCTCAGTACCCTTGTCAAATAGCTGTAAGTCTCTCCTGCAATCACTGCATATCTTTAGGGTAAATCACAGGATTCGTCTCAAAATGTGCATCCAATACAAAAAGAGTTGTCCTGGCTCCTCTGCGTACAGCAGAGTGCCTGTCCCACTTCTCTCGCGACAGCACCGACCACCCCTTCGGCTACCAAGACCGAGGGCAGGGATTCCCACAGCAGCCTGTGGAGCCGTGGGTGTCAGTGGGTTACCTGGGGGGAGTTTACGAGGGAGAGCTAAAATAGAAGTGAGATCACTCCCCGTGCCCTTTCTGAAGGCATGTCCACAACCTCCCTACGTGAGGGTCACTGCCGGCAGGGTCTGCCAGTGAGATCTGATGACAGGATGTGCATTTTGGTGTGAAACTCAGCTTTCTGCCTGAACTCAAGCCGCTTTTGACTTGATCTGGAAAAGGAAGCAGCGACAAGAGACTACAAATCCCAGGGTGCTGTGGCCGCTGCTCGCGGGGAGGTCGGCTCCTGCCCCGTTCGCCTGGTCCTCTTTGTTGATCCGCGCTCGGGATTCGCAGTGAGTACAGTGCGTGTTTTGAATTTTGGCGCCTGTCTACGAACTGTAACTGCTGCTGGGCCGGCTCCAGGGCCAGCCCCGGCCCTGCCCCAGCTCCTGCTCCGGCGCACTTCGGATCATCTTCTAACAGCGCTGTCTTCCCCCGGGCAAACCAAAAAAAGATGCCTCTGAGCATCAAGCCATGCACTAAGAGTGAACTTTTTCTGTCTTTAATATTCGATTTCCAACACCAACAAATTCGTGGAAGACCAGCTATAAACTTTGGTTATGTTGAGCCAGAAAAAAATATTTTAGGAATGCTGAAAGCCTCTGTGTAAGCATTTTTGGGTTAGGTAATTTCTTCTCTTGTGATTTGATGTGATACATGATGCGATGTGCATCCGTCATATTTTAGAAATTCTTTAAACCTTTTGCCGAATTTTGATTGATAATGTAATCCAGATGTAAATCCCCTTTGTTCATGAAGTTTAGCCCAAGATCCCCCATTGTTTTGTCTGTCAGATTTTTTAGATAATGGCTTAGAAACTTAGAATGTTTCAAGAGTTAGTGTGGTTTGGGGTTTTTTGATTGTTGGTTTTTTGTTTTGGTTTGGGTTTTTTTCCTTCTAATTTTACTGGGTATTTTCATAGTGCTGCTCTTTACTGTGTTGAAGTAAAATTTTTTTTTTTCCAAAATATACTTCCTGAAATATGCCTCAATAATAATACCTGATTTTTCTCTACACTTTCTAGAAAGTCCCTTTCTGTAGCAGTAACCAGAACACTTGCACACTTTCATCCTTGACGCCAGTTTCCCCTCCTTGTTACCTGAAGTGTGTGTTCACTTTTCCTATCTCTGCTAAAAAGAAGAGAATGTTTTGAGGGTGAGATGGGGAGAAGAAGCATCAAGGAAGAAAGGGAAGTGCAAAAGCTGAGAGCCCACTCGCCAGCTGTGTTTTCCAGGGAGAGCAACACATGTTTTAGTTGTGGAATTGGCATTTGTTCAAATACTGGTCCTCTGAGATGCCTCCTATGACAGGGATTTAGTATTGAACCAGGGTCAGTGTGGTTCCTCATCTCTCAATATTTAGCAATTAGTTTTTCATTAAAACCCTTGAGAGTTCTTTGCTGCCCAAGACAATTTTACAATAAACTCCTTCTGCTTTGACCAGGTAGAATGGATTTGTTATCACAAGACATAGTAATTTAGTGTTTGATAAAGGGACAATATAAGGATGTGTCAGACCTACCTGGCTGGGGAAGCAGAGGGCCATGGCAATCCCTGGGGCTGCTTTACTGGGCATTCAGATTGGGAACCTGTTCAGGGCACACCGAGGCTCCTGCCTTACCCACTCTCCCAGGTTTTCCTGTTGTGGAAAGTGGAGCAGAGCAGGAGGCTGGTGCAGGTACAGGTCCCACCCTGATCCGAAGTCAGGAACTTGGAAGAGCCCTGGGCTCAGTATTGAAGCTCTAGCTCAAAGGCACTTGCAACATACCTAACTGTCTGGGTAGGTTAAGAATAAATTTTTGGGATGTCAGACACAGACATCAGGGACAGGCTCTGTCTAGCACTGGAGTGCTTCTCCCATCAGGTAAATGAAGAAATTGCTTCCAGTATGTAAAAGACAAAGGAAAACCTTGTGCATCCTTTGATGCAGAGCACTTTCTCACTCCTTGACAAGTTTCCTGTACATTTGGGTGTAACTAGTTTCATGATGCTATCTGGGATTTCATAATGACTCTGACATTTTCACAAAACTGGGGATGCAGGATTTCCACTACTCTTTCTTACCTCAACTGCTTTGGTTACTCAGTGGCTGCTGCCATGCCTCCCCTTCCTCATTCTACATTTTATACTTGTATGTCTTTAATAGCAGGATTGTTTCTATCTTTTCTGTAGTTGTCTAACCCTCCCCTCATGTTCCTCACCTCACTCAGAACAGCCAGACAATGTTTAATTGATTATCTCAGATATTGTCATTAATTTCAGGAAGGGACAAGGATTGCCCCAGAACATTTTCTTATTAGTCTGAATTCAAACTAGCCTCGGCATTTGCTCAAAAAATTACTAGCAATGACTGCAAGTCTGGAAGAAGCACTCATACCTCACCACAGAGTTCTTCTCCAGAATTTCATCTTTCATTGAATGAAATTGCTTCCAACAATGTCAGAGCAGAAAGCACCAAAACAAGTAGAGAAAATGAACAGTATGCCATGAGTCATGGATGAAACCTTCTTCACCCACTATGACAAAGTTTGCTGAGATGTAAAAAAGAGCAAAGAGGAACATGGGGCACAGTTGTGGGGTTAAAGCAAACAGCAGACTGTCTATAGCACAAGGACTTTTTTCAAGACGAGACACCACGCTGAAATATGTAGAGGGTGTATTTATTTCTGATTCCAGCACATAATGTTTGGCAGGACCTTTGAACAATAATTATCTTTTGCTACAGCATTTACCTCCTTACAGAGGCAGAAGTCAAGCTATATTACACTGGGGGAATTATTAACCAAGTCTGGATGGAGAGAATTCCAGTCTGTACTTGGGATTGTTCACTCCTTTGTGGCAGGAAGGTGAGTGGTGGCCCTTTAGACTCTTGTATCAGACCCTGTTTTCACGTGACCAGAAAGAAATGAGAATTTACTTCAAAATCCGTCTCATATATTCCCCCCTATCTCAACAGAAAAGTGGCAAAGGAAGATGCTGGGGGATCAGTACTCAGAGCTCCCCAACTTTTCACAATTCCACTTTGTCATTTTTCCTCAGAGTGATTTGCTTGTAATAGCACCTACTAAAAGCAGCCCCGTCTGTAGCACAGGAGCGACACGGAGGTTTCCTGCAGTACAGCTCGTTCACGGCCTTCCCCGGGGGGCGCAGGGGACGTGTGGGGTCTGATTCACCAGCCTTCAGGGCGGCATCAGCTACCGAGCCTCGCTGGCTCCCCAGAGTTCAGGAATTCTTCCAAAGAAATAGGAAGATTTCTTGGCATTGAAATGCTGTGAAAGCACCACTGAAAACAGATGAGCTGGCCAGGTAGGAAAAATATCCCCGTTTCCTCCCAGTCAGGCTGTGGCAGTCTTTGGAGCCAGAGCCGCGGGCATTCCAGTGTAGAGCAGCTGCTGTTTAGAGCGGTAAATAGCAAAATTACTCTAAGGTCAAGGAAGGGGTTATTCATATCACCTTTAATGAAATATTGGGCCAGTAATCTCTAACACCGTGAGTTTTGCCTTTCAGAGCTGGATTTTATTCTAGTTGTACTTTCAGTGGTCCAAAGATAGAAGTGTCCGTGTGCAGCCTGCCAGGGTAGCCCCGGCTTCTCAGCACTCCATGGAGGTCAGGCTCCCTCGTAGCACATGCAAGCCCCTAATCTTTCAGCCGTTTGGCAGTTTGGAGAGCACAGTGGAGGAGGGTGGGGGCTCTGAATGAAGTTCCTCTGAGTTCACAAAGCACGCTTTATCAGCCAGGAGCAATCCCAGCGCTGCTCCTAGAATCACTGAGATCATTGCTACCCCGGTGGAGCTGTGGGATGGGAGCCCGCAGTGCTCACGCCCCTGCACTGTTACATAAAACCTGGCACTGATCTCCGTACTAATGACAACAAATCCGGGTTTTTTTTCGAAACAACCATTTGGCGCCTAATTTTCAAATCCGCAGCCCAACTGCAGCTGGCTAGGTGCCCAGTCACCACAGAGCTATTTACATATTTTCCTCCAGCAGCTGCAGTAACGTGTTCTTTTCCTCATGTCTGGTCAGGCTGGCTCAGCCTTTTTCATGGTCTCGCTGGAGAGAATGATTTCAATATTATGCTGTTGAACAAACACACAAACCAGCTCCCAATGTGTTGGGAGCTCAGTTTTTAGTGAAGAAATGTCAAAGCAGAAACCTTTGTCTCCCCTTTGAAAGAAATATCAACTTATTCCATCGTGCACTGTAATATCAGAAATGCTGCACGCATTGGGAGTGCTGATTCTTTAAGCCAGAGCTTCTGTCAAAGGTGAAGTTTACTGAGGAAACATGTGAGAGGGGAGAAGACAGGCCTAGGGAGGTAACAAAGTGTGTGCATGGGATCAGTCTCTCTTGGACATATTACATTATTAATCAAGGAGATGAAAGGAATGCTTTCTGAAACTCCAAAGTACGCTCCACCCAAGATCTCAAAGTATTTTACAAAGGATAATTCATAAAGTTTTATGATGATCTTGCAACAAAATTAAGATGACCATGAAGATTAATCAGTTAATGTCTGTATGTCTTGAGCTTGATGGAGTAGCTCTGAATATGGCTTTAAGGTCACAGAATCATAGAATCCCAAAATGGTTTGGGTTGGAAGGGACCTTAAATGTCACCTCATTCCACCCACTGCCATTGGCAGGGACACCTTCCACTAGACCAGGGTGTTACAAGTCCCAGCCAACCTGGCCCTGAACACTTCCAGGGATGGGGCAGCCACAGCTTCTCTGGGCAACCTGTGCCAGGGCCTCATCACCCTCGCAGGGGAGAATTTCTTCCCAATATCCCATCTAACCCTGCCCTCTGGCAGTGGGAAGCCATTCCCCCTTGTCCTGTCACTCCAGGCCCTTGTACAAAGTCCCTCCCGAGGTCTCTTGGAGCCCCATTAGGTACCTGTCAATGCGTCTGTCTCATTGGAAAACATTTTTCCAGTCCACAGCTGGTGACAAGAGTAAAGTGCTGGAGCACTGCCTTAGTTAACACTTGTTTGGAGCTGTATGTCCTTGAGATGAGGAACAGCCTTGGCTAACCATGAACCTACAACAGGAAGCCATTTGCCCTCTTGAGTTGGTACAGTCAGGAGAGACCCTGCCCTACTCGACTCTCCTGCAGCCTGTGCTGTGTACTGAATTTTGAAGGCCAGAAGCGTCACATCACTTCTTTCTCTATCACCAGCACACTGTGGGTGCATGTGGGTGGGCAGGTGCAAGAATCAGATGTTTTGGGCAGCCATGAAAAAAGATTTTCTTGGATGGAGTAAATAGGCAGGAGCTGCAGCCAACTGAGAGGCTTTTGGTTGATGGAGATATTTGCAGGCTTCCTCTGCACTGCTAAACCCCAGTTCTGGGTATGAGAATAGCATAGCTTTAGAGGATTTAGTTTGGTTTACAGTGTCTGCAGAAATCTTGCATGTACAAGGAAAACCAGCTACAGCTTGGCCCTGTGTTTTGTGGTGTGACAGACTGGCATAACTGTGTCCCGCCAGGATTGGGGCCGTCGTACAGGGGGCTGAAGAGATGTCCTTGCTCGGTGGGTAATCTGCCCAAGTCCAGAAATTTAAGGCTGGGCCTGCTTTGACTGAACCTCTGAGCTTCTTCAAGTGCAAAAAGTTACATGTAAGGCTATGGAATCCAGAAAAATAATTGCTGGTTTCAAAATGTTGAGCGTCCCAATCTGCAGAGAACTAACAAGTGACATGGATTCACTGTCTGACAGTTCTTCCAGTGTACCAAGGAGACCAGGCCAGTTCTCCCTCAGTACATCTGGGAAGATTGCCTCAGTTTACCAGCACAGTGTCCACCTCTGTTGCTCCCAGCAGTGTGGGCAGGTCTATGATACTCCCATCGTAAATGATTCAGGACATTATCCATCTCTGGGGCTTTACTCACACCATTAACGGAGATGATCCCCAGTCCAGTGCATGTGTGTGCAACCCCTGTGACACATGTGGCTATGCCCGTAATCCCTGCTTGAGGTCTAGCACCCATTTGGTGGTTGTCTTGGAGAGTGGTCTACCTGAAAACACCGTTCTGATGTGTGAGACCCAGATTCAGCTTTAACCAGTGGGATTAACCTGGTATTTGCCGGATAAAAAAGAAGCAGTTGATAAACCACGATGCAGCTCTTGCTGGGTTTGCATTTTTATAATATGTTTGGAGCAGGAGGTCAGCGAGTGCTAGGGAACTGCAGGCACCTAAATGGCCACAGGATGGAGAAAGGCAGAGAGACTGTTTTAGGGTTGCATGTTCAGTGAGGCCATTGGCAGCTTTTACTGATAATTTGATTTAAAAAGCAATGAAGAGTTAAGTCAGTGAGGCCTCCCTGTGGGGAGCACCACATGTATGGTGGATGTCGCATAGATGGGCCTCCATTGCAGGAGTCAGAGTGCCAATGGTTGGAACTGTGCCTCCTCTCTTTTGTGCCAGTACTGTGCTGGTCTGAACTGCTCTGGAGGGGCAGAAGCATTGGAATGGGCTGCCCAGGGAGGTGGTGGATTCTCTGTCCCTGGAGGTATTTAAGAAGAGACTGGGTGTGGCACTTAGTGCCATGGTCTGGTAACTGTGGTGGTAGTGGATCAAGGCTTGGACTTGATGATCTCAGAGGTCCTTTCCAACCCTGCTGATTCTATGATTCTAAGCTCAGATCTGTGCAAGCCTGTCATGTCTGTGCGTTGCAGAACATAAATCACTATTTGCCCGCTCTACCCCTGCTAAGCAAATACATTTGGATGATCTGTCACTCGGTTGTTCTGGTTCAGTGGCCACCCCACCCAGTAGCAGGGTTGGGTCTGGAGGACTGGCCTGAGGCCAGCGGGGAGAATACCTCCACCCTACATCTGGCAAGGAGCTGGGAGTCCTTCCAGTGTAGTGCCTAGAGGTGCTCAGCCAACCTCAGGACATCTTTGACTTCATAACCAGGACTCCCACAAGGAGAAAATCCTGTGTGAAGAATCCACACTTCTAAGGGTCACTCATGGGCACTGTCACTGCCGAGCCCTTTGCCTTTACTCTGTCTTTACACAAATCTCAACAACAGGCCACACCAACTAATTCTTGACCAATTTTCCTGTTCGTTCTTGTCAAAAATACCTTCTTATGTAAAAGAAATAGCAACATTTGCTTTCTACAGGGCTCTGCTGTCAGGATATATACAAGGAAGGACTGACACCTCCATGGAAGGTGGATAGCCACATTACTCCATTCCCAGGAAACAGTCTTGCAGGGTTGCCGCTGCCATCCTTGGCCTGTTGATGAGTCTTCTTCTGAATAAACTCACTTTAGGAAGGACCTCCCCTTTGCAGTTCCCCCATCTTTCTCAACACTTGCATCATTCTTGCTGCTTTTCTGGCTTCCTTTGGTCTGAAGACCTGAGTTAGCAGTGGTCGCTTCCTGCCCTGCAGCAGGTCACAGGTATGGCCCAGACTCTGCAGGTGTCCATAGCCTCCAAGGATAAAGCATGGGCAGGTAATCTATCCATGCAAGCAAGGAGTGGGAAATGTTAGAGCTCCAAGCCTTTGCTAAACATGCTGTGTCATGAGATCAGTCATGCAAAAATGCTTTGTAGCTGCCTGGTGGCATACAGTGTAAGCAGACAGCACAGCCCAGAGACCCAGCTGACACACAGCTGCTCCTCTGGAATAGTGTCACTGGAGAATGAAGGGAAGCCTCTGTGCTGGGGAGCTCTTCTTGCCTCCACCGTGGCTGGTCAAAGCTCCGTTGGGGTGGATAAGGGATGTGCCATTGCTCAGTGGGACCTGGTCTGGGCAGGCAGTGTCCGAGCACAGATAGTGCCAGAGTGTGCATCTCTTATTGGAAGCACTGGGGCTGCTCAGGTAAATGGGCACAGGTCACCTCGGGGCTGCAGGAGAGTTTGTGTCAGAATGGTAGGATCCTTCTCAGGCATTCTGACTCTGCAGATGTGCCTCCTTCCCCTGCAGCACCTACCTGCGCAGGGCACAGTGGTACACAGCAATCGTCCCCTTCGCTGCCCATGTCCTTGTCTGTGCTGCAGAGCGAGTAGCTCACCCCACCTTCCCCTCTGACCCCCCTTCATGGCCAGGTCCCCCACCAGCTTGTGCTGGCAGCCCCTTCTCCTGTGCCCTGTTCCTGCACAGCCAAGAGCTACACCCTGGGCCTGGAGGAGCACTCCTTCCTGGGGCCCAGAGCAGCATGTTCAGGTCAGGGAGAGCCATGGAGGGCCAAGCACACACTGAGCTGGCAATGAGGGACAGCTCCAAACCTCCATGTGAACCTTGAGGTCCCCACAGGCTCCACTGAGATGCCAGTTTGAGCTCTTTCTTCTCCCTGGAAACTCCTTATTTCTGGGACAGCCCAACAACCCCCTGGCACAGTGACAATTGGGTGGAGCTCATCCAGCCTCCTGGCACTGCCCAAAGGAGCAACATCCCCTCTCTGCCCCAGCCATACCATCCAGCCTGCTCCCCATGCTGGCAGTGCCAGACTCTTTACTGGCCCACCAAGGGACTAAGGGCACCATCCCCACAGAAGCCATTCCTATCTACATGGCATCCAGCCACTGCAAAGCGCTTGTAAAAGGCCACCTTGTAAAAGGCAGCAGGAACACAAATGAGACTTGCATTTGTCCAGAGTGACTGAGGGAAATCTGTGGGGCTGTAAATGGCCTTTTCCACCTGGTAAGGATGAAACCTTTCTGTCCCCAGCAAGAGCAGCAAGGGAGAGAGGTCAGTGTCACCATGGTCCCACTGCACTGTGCGCTGGCCCAAGGGAGCAGCAGCGCGAGTCCTTGTACAGCAGCTGCAGGGGAAACTGAGGTCCCCTCTGTGTGGATCCATATTAGAAGGCAGGAAGGACATTTGCTTCTGAATGACAGAAATAGAGGTTATTGACCCAAGGATGTCCTTTTCATTTGGAAGTAATGAGCAACTTACACAGAAGGCCAAAGCTGAGGCACCTATAACTGTAGTACAAAATTGAGGCATTCCATTGCAAGGCAGCAGTGGTGAGGCTGCTAGACCAGGCTGTAAAATCAAAGTGTTGTAAAGGCCCAGTGCAGCCCCAGAAAGGTTAAATCCTTTCCTTCAGCAGATGGGATCAGTCTGCCTGAACTGACAGCTGCAGATGGTTCCTCTGCTCAGGCAGAGGCAGTTGGACAGGCCAGGTGCTCAGAAACCATCCTTCAGCAGAGGCTCTAAGGAACAGGCAAGGGTTGTTTTCCAGTTTTTCTTGGAGCAGCTGGACTTGGAAACAGTTGCTGATCTGTAGCAGCATGGGTGACAGCTTTAGCAGTGCACCAGTGCTATAAAAGAAGCCTTTGCACGAAACAGAACATCAAAAATACAGGCAGCTTTCCCTGTTCATGAGTGTACATAGTGATCAGGGAGCTGCTGCAGAGGCAGCTGCTTTTCCCCTAGCACGAGGGCAGTTTCTTGTGTCCTCTGTGTGTGTCTGTGTGTCCATGTACACGTGCTACTCCAGAGGGGAGACCACGGCTTGAATGGAGCAGCTGGTGCCCTTGCTTGTGCAGTGTAGGAGAAGGATTTAGCCTGCTGTTTCCTCTCTTGGTTTTGGTGGTAGAGGCTGTTGGTTTCTGATTTTGCTGTGCAAGTTATCAAATACTTCTGGGGGGTATTGTCTGGATCCCAGTTCACTTAACTAAGAGCAGTATTTTCTTTAAAGTCAGGTTCAAACTACTTCACCTGGAAGACCCAAGGGCCAGTGTCAAAACTGTCCTGTGATGTGCAGAGCAGTGTTTTGTTTGAAAATATGCTTGAACCTAACTAATAAATCACCACCACAGTGGTTAGAATCTCTGATTGCCTTAAAGCAGGGCTTAAAAACTGTGTAAGAGAGTCAGTGAGTAGCTGTGTGGCAGAAGGCAGCCAGAGGTTGGCTTGGCTGGGCTGAGACCCCTGCAGCACGTTCCTGTGCTGAAGCAAACACTATGAGGGAGAGAGACAAAGTGCCCAAAGGCAGCAGGATCATTCCAGCAGTGAGGTCTCTACAGTGACCTTCACTTCCCTCCCAAGGAGCTTAAGCAAGGAAGCCTCAGTTTGACTCTGATTGCTCCTTGGACGGTTCCATTACACACCAGGGACTCCTCTGGCATCTCACCAACAGAGACTGACAGACCCTTCTCCAGCTCTGTCCCATCCCCTCAGAAGTGCACAGTGGAGCATTGGTGGCAACTACCATCAAGTGCCCAAGCAGGGCCAAGACAGCACAGCCTGCCTATGAGAGGGGCCTTGCTCATCATCACAGGTTTTCTGTATGATGCAGCCACAGCCACTTCTTAGCTGGCAGAGATGTTATCACTTCCATTGTCCCCACATCCTCTTTTCAGAGCTCTGTTCTGTCATGGTGCATGGGGGTATTTCCATCCCCTGTTGTGAGTAATTATTTCCTGGAAGATAGCAAAGCTCCATCACAGGGAAACACGCTGCATGGACATATGAAGCACAGGGCAGACCTCAGTGCAGAACCACACAGTCCTGAGCCTTTTGGAAGTGAGTGGGGCTTTCAGGTGTTTGAGGATCAGAAGCCTCCAGCAGGACAGACAGGATATACCAGGGAAGGGGCACTTCCAGAAGACACCAGACACTGAGAGCAACAAGGTCTCAGCTCAAAGGGGAGGCCTTCTGGCTACCTGTGGGAATGGTGCTGAAGTTCTTTCACACTGGTTGTTATGCGTATTTTTGTTAATTAACGTAAGACAGTAATCTCTGAATTTAAAGCAGCTTGGATTTAATCATGAGACTGCGCCTGTCCCCTGCTTGCTTTCTCGATGCCCAGCCTGCTTGGGGCTTCTGGCTCACAGGGTGACCTGTGCTGCTTGCTGGAAGACATCGGGCAGAAAAACACATCTGGATCTTGGCAAGTGCAAACACCTGCATCTTACAAGGCCTTGGCCAGGGCAGGGAGGAAGGTGGAGTACTGCTGGACAGCATCAGGGTACTGTCCTGCCTGTCCTCCTCCCTTCTGGGGAGATGATTCAGTTCATACTTGGAATCATTGGATAAAGGGCCTCCACTGCTGTGCCAGCCATAGGAGCATATCCTAAGACCATCTTTCATCCAGTGTTCCTCAACAGCTTTACAGTGAGCCTCTGGGAATTCTGGCTCCTGTAGCAGGAGGGAAAGGAGCTCTGCCTTTCCATGGTTTGCAGGTGGTGAATCTCAGAAGGGGTGTGTGGCTTTTTGGCCATGACAGCAGGCAGGGGGCTTGCTGAAAGAGGAGTGTGATCAAATGGACAGGTGGAAATCTGTACCTGGTACGTCTGCCTGCCTTGAGGGCCCATACCTCTGCAGTGAGACAGATGAGCTTCAGGTTCAGCGAATGATGGGGTTCCAGGCACCACCATTCAGCTGTTCATCCTGTGCCTCTGTCAGGTAGTGCATAGATTGTGCTTATTCTGTACTTGGAAAAGAGAAGAGACACTAAAATAAACCTCATTGGACTTGTGGCAGAGAATGGCGTTCTCTTTATAAACCTGGAGCAGCTGCAGAAGGGCAAGGTGTTCACATGCTGCACTTTTCCTTCTTTTCTTGGTCTTCAGCCAGGTCAAGCTGAACTCCAGCTTTTCCAGTTCTGTCCCTGCATGTCCATGCAATGGCTATGTGTGTCTTTTGGCAGCTTCAATGCTGCTTCCACCCTCCATGTTCTTCATTTTTGTATTTAAAAGTGATGCACAATTCTCCACTCAGCCAGTCTGGCCTCCTGCTGTACTTGCTTGATTGTTGGGATGGATCGCTCTTATACTTGTTCTTCTCCACTGAGAATTCTCCATTCAGGTGGCTGCTTCACATCTACCTCAGCTTCCTTCTTCTCCAGACTGAAAAAGCCTCGTTCCTTCCACCACTCCTCACTGGATGTATGATCCAGGCCTCTCACAACTTCATGGCTCTCCTATGAACTCATTCCAGTTCATTGATGTTTTTCTTGCACTGCAAGGCCTGAACACAGCATGACCTAACAAGTGCCAGGTAAAGGGAGCAATCCCTTCCTGGACCCTGTCAGGCACATGTCTGTCCATGCAGCCCAAGATGCTGATGCAGCCAGGACGCGCTGCAGATGTTCAGCCTATGTGTTGCCCACTGGGCCCCCTGTGTCCATCTCAGCAGAGCCAGTCTGTCCCAGCCTGGGACTTTGGATTCAGCTGTGGTTTCCTGCACCTTGTCTCCCTTTTTACTGCCTCCCCTGCCGCCAGCCTCACCTGATAGGGTCTTTGCTTGTAATGGCTCTGAGAAAGTAATAAGGCAAAGAGTGAGGGGATTTAATGCAGAATTCAAAGAAAGAGGGAAATTCAGCAGAGATGCAAACCATTTGCAAATGCTGGGAATGTGGCAGAAGGCATTTACCCATGTTAGAATGGGGCAAAGGCTTCAGGAAACTGAAAATAGGATTTTCTATGAGGGACTTATGCAGGCAATGAGGCAGGAAACCTTGTCTTGGGGAAAAGGTGTTGGGGAGGTCATCCATAGGAAGGTCATATGATTCAAAACTCAAGGGGAGTTTGGGAACTGTAGATTCACGTGTTTGTGCATTGAAGGGGAAAGAAGGTGGTGTCCTGAGGGGAAGATGGCAATAGCCAGGGCACATGAGGGAAGAGCCCCATGCCACTGCAGACGCTGCTGGGGGTTGGTGCTCGCAGGCCAGGCGGGGAAGCCGCCTCCTCCTTCGGGCAAGTGTTTACTTCAGGGCTGCTTGTGCCTGATGGTGGTCACAGAGGCAGAGCAGGTGGGGCTCCTCCTTCGGCACACCCAGAGCTGAGTGAGCAGCCCCGAGGCAGCTCCAGGCAGTGGCAGGAGAGGTGACAGGAGAGGTGTCGCCTCCTTCTCCAGCCCGGGGCTGCGGCAGCTCCTCCTGCGAGGAGCTTGTGCATAGGGGAACCTTTAGCTGTCCCGTGTGGTAGTTCTCATTAGCAAAGATCATATCAAACGCCTGTTGATTTTACAGGTGCAGATTAACAATAAATTTGGCATTCCTAATTTTTTTTTTTTTCGCAGACTTTCGGAAAGTATTTGCTAATGGTTGACATTAGGAACTATTTCCGAAGGGCCGTTCCTTCTAAGACAGTCACCCCCACTCTGTGGATGCCTGTCCATACCCTGCCCTCTTGTGGGGAAAAGCATCGGAGCCCACACCTGTCCCACCGTCTGAGGGACGAACGTTCCTCACCTCTGGAATTTTTGTCGGGAATGGTGGAGCCCAGCGGGTCCGTGTGTGAGCTGGGAGCGCTGCCCTGGGACGGCAGGAGCCAGCCCTGCAGAGACAACCTCTGCAGCAGGATGTAAAGTTCTGTATCTGTTTAAAAAGCCAGTATCTTCAATTTTTCAATTAAATTAGTACTTTCAACTCAGTATTTTCAATTTCAACAAATTAAACAATTGTCTTTGAAAGCAGAAAACAGTTGAGCATGTTCACCTCATTTCTCTTTCAGAGGTAAGAGTCCAGTATTTTTTATTCCAACAGAATTGTTTAATTTGTTCCTTTAGATTTGTCTGTCAAACGTCATCAGACCCCATCCAAGCGATACCAAAGTTTTAATTTGTGGGGAGAAGTCCGTGAGCGCGGGGCTGAGCGGCCCTGCGGGGTCCGGGACCCGCGGGGACCCCGAGAAGGCCCCTGGCCCCGGCCGAGGGGAGCGGG